>CABHPQ010141522.1:1017-18809 GCA_902168405.1 Peromyscus aztecus
ATTGCTGGGTCTTGAGGTAGTTCAATTCCTAGTTTTCTGAGAAACCGGCATACTGATTTCCACAGTGGTTGTACAAGCTCGCATTCCCACCAACAGTGGAGGAGTGTTCCCTTTGCTCCACATCCTCTCCAACATTGACTGTCATTGGTGTTTTTGATTGTGACAGGTGTAAGGTGGTATCTCAGAGTCATTTTGATTTGCATTTCTCTGATGATTAAGGATGTTGAGCATTTCTTTAAATATTTTTCAGCCATTTGTAATTCTTGTTTTGTGAATTCTCTGTTTAGCTCTTTAGCCCATTTTTTAATTGGATTGTTTAGTATTTTGTTGTCTAGTTTCTTGAGTTCTTTATATGCTGTGGAGATCAATCCTCTGTCAGATGTGGGGTTGGTGAAGATCTTTTCCCATTCTGTTGGCTGTCTTTTTGTCTTATTGACTGTGTCTTTTGCCTTGCAAAAGCTTCTCAATTTCGAGAGGTCCCATTTATTAATTGTTGTGCTCAGTGTCTGTGCTGTTGGTGTTTTATTTAGGAAGTGGTCTCCTGTGCCAATGCGTTCAAGAGTACCTCCTACTTTCTTTTCTATTAAGTTTAGTGTAGCTGGATTTATGTTGAGGTCTTTGATCCACTTGGACTTGAGTTTTGTGCATGGTGACAGATATGGATCTATTTGTAATCTTTTACATATTGACATCCAGTTATGCCAGCACCATTTGTTGAAGATACTTTCTTTTTTCCATTGTATAGTTTTGGCTTCTTTGTCAAAAACCAGGTGTTCATATGTGCATGGATTAATGTCAGGGTCTTCAATTCGATTCCATTGGTCCGTATGTCGGTTTTTATACCAGTACCAAGCTGTTTTTATTACTATAGCTCTATAGTAGAGTTTGAGGTCAGGGATGGTGATGCCTCCAGAGATTGCTTTCTTATACAGGATTCTTTTAGCTATCCGGGGTCTTTTGTTTTTCCATATGAAGTTGAGCATTTTTCTTTCTAAGTCTGTGAAGAATTGTGTTGGGATTTTGATAGGGATTGCATTGAATCTGTAGATTGCTTTTGGTAAGATTGCCATTGCTTTTACTATGTTAATCCTACCTATCCATGAGCATGGGAGATCCTTCCATTTTCTGATATCTTCTTCAATTTCTTTCTTTAGAGATTTAAAGTTCTTATCAAAAAGGTCCTTCACTTGTTTAGTTAGTGTTATCCCAAGGTATTTTATATTATTTGTGGCTATTGTAAGGGTGATGTTTCTCTGACTTCTTTCTCAGTCCTTTTATCATTTGTGTATAGGAGGGCTACTGATTTTTTTGAGTTGATCTTGTATCCTGCCACTTTACTGAAGGAGTTTATCAGCTGTAGAAGTTCCCTGGTAGAGTTTTTGGGGTCACTTATGTATACTATCATATCATCTGCAAATAGTGAAAGTTTGACTTCTTCTTTCCCAATTTGTATCCCTTTGATCTCCTTTTGTTGTCTTATTGCTGTAGCTAAGACTTCTAGTACTATATTGAATAAATATGGGGAGAGTGGACAGCCTTGTCTTGTTCCTGAATTTAGTGGTATCACTTTGAGTTTCTCTCCGTTTAATTTGATGTTGGCTGTTGGCTTGCTGTAAATTGCCTTTATTATGTTTAGGAATGTTCCTTGTATTCCTGATCTTTCTAAGACCTTTATCATGAAGGGGTGTTGGATTTTGTCAAAGGCTTTTTCAGCATCTAATAAGATGATCATGTGGTTTTTTTTTTTTTCAGTTTGTTTATATGGTGTATTACATTGACAGATTTTCATATGTTGAACCATCCTTGCATCCCTGGGATGAATCCTACTTGGTCATGATGGATAATTTTTTTGATGTATTCTTGGATTCGGTTTGCCAATATTTTGTTGAGTATTTTTGCATCAATGTTCATAAGGGAGATTTGTCTGTAGTTCTCTTTCTTTGTTGTATCTTTGTGTGGTTTGGGTATCAGGGTAATTGTAGCCTCATAAAAAGAGTTTGATAGTGTTCCTTCTGTTTCTATTGTGTGGAACAATTTGAAGAGTATTGGTATAAGTTCTTCTTTGAAAGTCTGGTAGAATTCTGCACTGAAACCATCTGGTCCTGGGCTTTTTTTGGTTGGGAGACTTTTGATGACTGTTTCTATTTCTTTAGGGGTTATTGGTCTATTTCAATGGTTTATCTGGTCTTGATTTAACTTTGGTATGTGGTATTTATCCAGAAAATTGTCCATTTCTTCCTGGTTTTCCATTTTTGTGGAGTACAGGTTTTTGAAGTATGACCTGATGATTCTCTGTATTTCCTCGTTGTTTGTTGTTATGTCTCCCTTTTCATTTCTGATTTTGTTAATTTGGGTGCTCTCTCTTTGCCTTTTGGTTAGTTTGGCTAGGGGTTTGTCTATCTTGTTGATTTTTTTTCAAAGAACCAACTCTTTGTTTCATTGATTTTTTGTATTGTTCTCTTGTTTTCTATTTCGTTGATTTCAGCCCTCAATTTGATTATTTCCTAGCATCTATTTCTCCTGGGTGAGTTTGTTTCTTTTTGTTCTAGAGCTTTCAGTTGTGCTGTTAATTCATTGATATGGGATTGCTCCATCTTCTTTATGTGTGCATTTAGAGCTATGAATTTTCCTCTTAGCACTGCTTTCATAGTGTCCCATAAGTTTGGGTATATTGTACTTTCATTTTCATTGAATTCTAGGAAATCTTTAATTTCTTTCTTTATTTCTTCCTTGACCCATTGATGTTTCAGGTGGGCATTATTCAGTTTCCATGAATTTGTAGGCTTTCTATAATTTTTGTTGTTGTTGAAGTCTAACTTTAAGGCATGGTGGTCTGCTGTGGGATGTTCTGTATGGCAAATGTATTGCTAATAAAACACTGATTGGCCTGTGGCTAGGCAGGAAGTGTAGGCGGGACTAACAGAGAGAATAAAAAGAACAGGAAGGCAGAGGGAGGCTCTGCCAGCCGCCACCAGGACAAGCAGCTTGTAAAGATGCTGGTAAGCCACAAGCCATGTGGCAAGGTATAGATTTATAGAAATGGATTGATATAAGATATAAGGACAGTTAGCAAGAAGCCTGCCACGGCCATACAGTTTGTAAGCAATGTAAGTCTCTGTGTTTACTTGGTTGGGTCTGAGCAGCTGTGGGACTGGCAGGTGAAAGAGATTTATCCTGACAGTGGGCCAGGCAGGAAAACTCTAGCTACAGTGGTCTGATAAGATACAGGAGGTTATTCTAATTTTTTTGTATCTGTTGAGGTTTGTTTTGTGGACAAGCATGTGGTCAATTTTTGAGAAGGTTCCATGGGGTGCTGAGAAGAAGGTATATTCTTTTGTGTTAGGATGGAATGTTCTGTAGATATCTATTAAGTCCATTTGAGTCATAACATCTGTTAGTTCCTTTATTTCTTTGTTAAGTTTCAGTCTGGTAGATCTGTCTTTTGGTGAGAGTGGTGTGTTGAAATCTCCCACTACTAATGTGTGGGGTTTGATGTGCGTTTTAAGCTTTAGAAGTGTTTCTTTTATGAATGTGGGTGCTTTTGTATTTGGGGCATAAATGTTTAAAATCGAGACTTCATCTTGGTGGATTTTTCCTGTGATAAATATATAATGTCCATCCTGATCTCTTTTGATTGATTTTAGTTTGAAGTCTATTTTATTAGATATTAGGATAGCTACACCAGCTTGTTTCTTTGGTCCATTTGCTTGGAAAGCCTTTTCCCAGCCCTTTACTCTGAGGTAGTGTCTGTCTTTGAAGTTCAGGTGTGTTTCTTGTATGCAGCAGATGGATGGGTCCTAGTTTCTTATCCATTCTGTTAGCCTGTGTCTTTTTATAGGTGAGTGGAGTCCATTGATATTAATGGATATTAATGACCAATGATTGTTAATTCCTGTTATTTTTTGTGGTTGTGTTGTGTTGTCCTTCTTTGATGTATGTTGGTGGGGGATTATCTATTGCCTGAGTTTTCATGGATGTGTTTAGCTTCTTTGGGTTGGATTTTCCCTTCTAGTGCTTTCTGTAGGACTGGGTTTGTGGACAGGTATTGATTAAATCTGGTTTTATCATGGAATATTTTGTTTACTCCGCCTATGGTGATTGAGAGTTTTGCTGGGTATAATAGTCTGGGTTGGCATCCATGATCTCTTAGTGTCTGCATAACATTTGTCCAGGACCTTCTAGCTTTCATAGTCTCTACTGAGAAGTCTGATGTTATTCTGATGGGTTTTCCTTTATATGTTACTTGTTCTTTTTCCTTTACGACTCTTAATATTTTTTCTTTGTTCTGTGTGTTTAGTGTTTTGATTATTATGTGGCAAGGGGACTTTTTTTTGGATCCAGCCTATTTGGTGTTCTGTGAGCTTCTTGTATCTTCATAGGTATTTCTTTCTTTAGGTTAGGAAAGTTTTCTTCTATGATTTTGTTGAGTATATTTTTTGTGCCTTTGAGTTGGTATTGTTCTCCTTCTTCTATCCCTATTATTCTTAGGTTTGGTCTTTTTATGGTGTCCCATATTTCTTGGACATTTTGTGTTACGACTTTTTTGTCTTTAGTGTTTTCTTTGACTGACAAATCTATTTTCTCTATTGTGTCTTCAGTGTCAGAGATTCTCTGTTCCATCTCTTGCATTTGGTTGGTTATGTTTGTTTCTGTAGTTCCTGTTCATTTAGTCAGGATTTCTATTTCCAGCATTCCCTCAGCATGTGTTTTCTTTATTGTCTCAAATTCATTTTTCAGATCTTGGAATGTTTCTTTCATCTGTTTAATTGCTTTTTCTTGGCTTTCTTTGATTTCTTCCCATTTTTGTTCATTTTTTCTTCAATTTCTTTGAGGGAATTTTTTATTTCCTCTTTAATGGAGTTCTTCATTTCCTCTTTAAGGGAATTTTTTATTTCCTCTTTGAGGGAATTTTTTATTTCTTCTTTAAGGGCCTCTATCATCTTCTTAAAGTCATTTTTAAGAGTGATTTCTTCTGTTTTCTTCTGTCTTGGTATGTTCAGGTTTTGCAGGTGTAGAATCACTAGGTTCTGTTGTTGCCATATAGGTCTTTATGTTGTTGCCTGTATTTTTGCACTGGCATCTACTCATCTCTTCCTCTGCTCGGTGCAAGTGGTGTCTGTGTCTGAGAGTGCCTCTCTTGTTTTAATTTTGGTCTTGGTTCACTAGGAGTTCTTGGTTAAATTGGTACTGTTGGGCTGTTTCTTTGGGAGCAGCTGATCTCAGTCGGTGAAGTATATACTTATGATTCTGGTGATCTGGTTCGATGTCTGTGCGGTGCCTTCTTCTGTGTTCTCAGGTCACGTTTTGCTCATTCGTCAACTCCTCAGCTGATCTTGTTTCCTCAGATTTCAAACTGTAGGGATCTGAATCCTCTCCGGGATGGATTTCAGCTGAGCAGGGTAGTCTCACCAACACCTCCAAGTTGTTGGTTTTCCCAGGGTCAGCAGCTGGGCCCTGGGTTGGCCTCAGATAGAGTGTTCAGATTCGTTCTGGTTCTGTCCCATATCTTTTTCCGGGGGGTGGGGGGGGGGGTTGGGGGGGGGGGCGGGGGTTGTTGGGATTAAAGGTGTCTCTGTTCCAAGCTCTTGATTAAGAGCTTGTTTTCACTAACTCTTTAGTGGGTAATAGCTCAGTTTCTGGTCTTTATTGCAACTGTGTTTTGTCTGCCCGCCTGCCTGTCTCCGTGTGGGGCCCACCTGCCTCTGTGGGCCTCCCCGGGGCCGACCTGCTGCCGCCGGGCCTACCTGTCTCTGCCTGCCGCCACTGAGCCTAACTGTCTCTGTGAGCCGCCACCGGGCCTACCTGCCTCTGCCGGGCCTACCTGTCTCTCAGGAAGCCTAATTTATAATAAGAAAAAAATAAAGCATGTTCCAGATTTCTCTCCTCTCTCTCTCTCTCTCTCTCTCTCTCTCTCTCTCTCTCTCTCTCTCTCTAACACTAACTAATAAAATTCTGATTACATGTCCACCAGCTCAGGATTTTAAATTCCCTTTGGTTCCTTCTTAATATACTTAAAATTTGTCTCCTTTGTAAACTTAAAAATTCTTCTGAGCTCCAGAGTTGGCTTGGACCTGCCTGGATAGGTCAGATCCACTTCAGATAAGTATCACTCAAACTTTCCTGGTCCTGGGACCCCCCTCTCTAATCCTGGAACCTTTTAGGGACACCCCCATCTCATCTCCCTTTTCCCCCAAAGTAAAAATTTTTTTCTTCCTCTTCTGCCTCACCAGCACCTTGTCAGATCCAAGCTGTCAGATCCAAGCAGTGATGGATATATTCCACAGGGCTAAAAGCAGCACAAAAACAATCAGCTACCTCAAAACATCTGGCTACCTCAAGAAAAGCCCCCTCCCCACCCCAAAAAATTAACAGTTGTGTAACTGGAGAGTTTTCTCTCCGGGTCCCGCCAAGCTCAGGCAGTCTGACAGCCCACTTATAAAATAAACACACAGACATTTATATTATTTAAACTGTTTGGCTTAATGGCTCAGGCTTCTAGCTATCTAGTTCTTACATCTTAAATTAATCCATTTCTATAAATCTATACCTTGCCACGTGGTTTGTGGCTTAGCAGCATCTTCACATGTTGCTTGTCATGGCGGTGGCTGGCAGTGTCTCCCTCCACCTTCCTGTTCTCTCAATTCTCCTCTCTGTTAGTCCTCCCTATACTTCCTGCCTGGCTACTGGCCAATCAGTGGTTTATTTATTGACCAATCAGAGTTGTGGTGGTATTGTATTTCCCAAAATATTGTGCACCCTAATAAATTTATCTGGGGTCAGAGAACAGACAGCTGATACAGAGGCTAGAAAATGGTGGCACTCACACCTTTAATCCTAGCATTCCAGAGGCAGAAATCCATCTGTTCAAGGATACACCCAAGCATGGTGACTCATGCCTTTAATCCCAGAAAGCGAGCCTTTAATCCCAGGGAGTGATAGTAGAAGGCAGAAAGGTATATAAGGCGTGAGGACCAGAAACTAGAAGCATTTGGCTGGTTAAGCTTTCAGGCTTCTAGCAGCAGTTCAGCTGAGATTCATTCTGGATGAGGACTCAGAGGCCTCCAGTCTGAGGAAACAAGATCAGCTGAGAAGTTGGCCAGGGGAGGTTAGCTGTGGCTTATTCTGTCTCTCTGACCTTCCAGTGTTCACCCCAATACTTGGCTCCAGGTTTGTTTTATTAATAAAGACCTTTTAAGATTCTGCTACACAGAGCAACACGTTTGACATACAGACCATCCCACAGCACAGATGCCCACCAAGTCAGCTGGAAGCAGTTCTGAGAGATATGGTGCCCCCATTCCCATTCACTCGCTACCCCTAACTCCCTACTTTTTATAACAAAAAGTGTGGAATCTTATTCCTAGTCACCTTCCAGCTACATGACTACATGCACTGTCCAGCAGTCAGGCGAAATGCTCAGTCACTCTAGGGTCTTATGTCCTACGTAATCTGTGCGCAGCATGTGTAGCATAGCCAAGTAAGCCCATATATGCATGCTCAAGCTGACCTATAAAAGCAGGCTCCACCCACTCCCTGACTCTCTCTCGTCTTCATCTCTCTTTCTGATAGGCTTATTTAAATGTTCTCCCTTTCCCTTCCCTAATAAAACTCTTATAGTGTGTTCAGTTGTAACTTGTGTTTTCTTGAACCCAGTAAAAAAATAACACTGACCCCTTGAACTTCAATGGCTACCTGTTGCTCCTCTGACATGGCCTCTAGCACTTGTCCTTTAAACAACCTTTTAAAAATGCCTTATAGGTGAGCTCAAGACTGTTAAAAGTATTCCTTTCTATAGAAAGAGAAACACAACTTATTAACTGTATTTCTGCTTTCTAGTTGGTAATATCATTCTATACTTTTCTGAGATTACTATGATGGGCCTGTCAAAAATGAAGACATTCTAAAGAGACACTTGAATCTCTTAACCTGACTATCAGACTATTGAAATAATGGTCCCCTAAGAAATGGGAATCCTCCATAAATCTCATGCTGCGAGAAGGAAAAGGTACCAATTAGAGAAGGAACTTGTCTCCCAGAAAAAGATCTCACTCTGTACTATTAGAAGTCCAGATAATAATGGGTCAATGAAGGGTGGGACCACATTAATAGGTTTTTCTGTAACTCAATTATAGGTTTCTCCATGGCCAATGCAGTAAACCAGATCAAGCCGAATGAAAAACTAAAAGAACAGGTTTATTGCAGCAAAGCAATTCCTGGGTGAGTTTTTCAGTCCTAGAGATTGAGACAGGAGAAGTCACACACCTGAACTAAAGCAGGGAGCTTATGGTTACATGAATTCCTAAATAGTCTTAATAAAAAACTCGGAGCCAGAAATTGGGGTAAATACTGAAAGATCAGAGAGACAAAGGAGCAAGCCACCTCTTACTGCTGGAACTCCTCAGCCTGAACAGCTTTCCTCGGCCAAAAGATTCCTAGTTCCTGTCTCTTCACACCTTACATACCTTTCTCCATCCAGCCATTAAAGGCATGTGTGCTTCCCAGGTATTGAGATTAAAGGTGTGTGCCACTACGGTCTGGCCTCTACGTTTAATCTAGTGACTTGTTCTGTTCTCTGATCTTCAGGTAAATTTCATTAGGGTACACAATATATCACCACAGCTTATATGGCCTACAGGTGAGGGATGGTGACATGTCCCAAGTATGGTCAAGAGCTGAGTGGTTTAGACTTGGGGCTTCAGGGGAGGAGCTGGCACAGCTGCTGTGAATTTAGAATTGGACTTTTTGGTGTCTTTTCTTTCTTTGAGGTTCTCTGAAGGGGTTGGGTTTGGTAGGAGAGAAATGAGGCTTTTGGGATCAAGCAGGAGTGAGCTGGAGGTTCCAACCAAACACATACCTAGATCAGAGCTGCTTAGATGTGCAAATTCTTGGCCCTCTATTTCAACATAGATCTTATTTCAGGACCCTGGATAGGGTAATTAGATCTCTTTGTCTCTATTGCTAAGACAGGATAAATACATTCTTCCCCCCTGCCCCTTGGATTTTCGAGACAGGATTTCTCTGTATAACCCTAACAACCCTGGAACTTGCTCTGTAAACCAGGCTAGCCTCAAACTCAGTGATCTGCCTGCCTCTGCCTCCCAAGTGCTGAGACCAAAGGTATGCTTGAGGAGTTTGCTTGGTCTCTTTGTCTCCTTTCCCAATGTGGCCACATTGAATAAATAACCTTTTTTCTGCTTTCCATTTTTAATTTGGCTCTTTAAATTGTCTTATTGAGGATGGGTGGCTGGACATGACTTGGGGGATGGAGAGTCTTGCCTATATTTGCTTTGTTTCTTCTACTCCCCTAATCTTTTTGTTTTAAATATAGTTATGCTTAATAAAGAGAATATTCCTGACAATTAAATCACTAACTGATTTTTTTTTTCATCATAGAGGTCACTTATACAAACACATATTGTGAGGGTCAGCACTTATAGTGGCCAAAAGAGACAGAAAGGAAGTGGTAGACACAAGATGAATGTGGTCGCTGAGACACAAAACAACACGATCCAGACAGTCCAAAGAGATGAGCAGTATAAATGTTCTTCCTCCATGGATGCACACATTATTCCAGTCACTTAGAGATGGAGGCTATTGCTTTTAAATTCATCTGCTTTCACTTTGTGACTTACCTTGACTGGTAAAATTATAGCAAAGTTGAGAGACCCCACAGCCCTTTAGAATGCTCATGGAATAAGTGTACAGTGAAACGGCAAGATTGTTTCTATGAAATTAAACCGACTAGTGAGAATTTACTCTAAGCATTCAGATAATAAGAGGGAAAAAAATAAATCTTTAAAAACTAGAAGTCATTTGGTTCTGGCTAATGCACAAAGAGAAACCAGCCCCGAACAGAAATTGCTTACTATTAGATCAGGATTGATGAAAGCAGCATAAAATTAGAAGAACAAGAAGCCAGGCATGATAGGAATTCCAGCCATGCCCCCACTTAGTCATTTCCAGGTCATACATCCTATGTAATCTATGTGCTCCATGGTCATGTAAATTGTGCACAGTGTGACCACGTGATCTATGCGCATGAGTGGAGTAGCCATGTGGGCCCAAGTGGGAATACGCTGGGGGGGGGGTAGTCCTTAAAAGGTGGATCCCATGTACCCCCCACCTTCTCATGTATATTTCCAGCAGGCCTGATCACATCCTGTCCTTTCCTCTTCCTAATAAAACTCTTGATAGTGGGTTTTTGTTGTGTTTTGTGACTTTTCCTCACAGGGTAAGAGCACGGCATAAAACCAACAAGGCATGCTAGCACATGCCTTTAATCCCAGCACCCAGGAGGCAGAGGCAAGCAGAGTTCATGGCCAGCTTGGTCTACAGAGTGAGTTCCAGAACAGCTGGGAATATACAAAGAAACCTGTCTTGAAAGAAAACCTGAAAGAGAGAGAGAGAGAGAGAGAGAGAGAGAGAGAGAGAGAGAGAGAGAAACCTCTACAGAAATAGACTGGCCTTTAATTATAAAAAGGGGCATTCATCTATCTAGGGGGTGGGTGAATGCTGTGTGTGCCAAGGTACAGGGTTTTTGGGAGTTTTATAAGTTAGAGGGAATTTTCAGGGTGGAAGATTCCATCTGTAAATTTGTTTTCTGTCAGTCTCAAAGTTGTAAATACCAATGAAGATTGAAATGTTGACCTGCTTCCCAGGAGCTTCCCAGATCCTAACCTTCTGTAGAAGATGTTATTAGTGTGTCAACTTTCATTTCTAAAGTTTCTCAGCTCACTTGAGGTTTTTAAGTTATTAGATCTTTATTCCATAAATCTGTGACATAAAAAGCCCATTCATAAGAGGAGTCTTGTTACTAAATTTTTTGTCTGGCCCCTAAGTCTTTGGGCCCCATCTTTTGTCTTTTGATATATAAATTTTTTTAAACATAGGCCTAGTTAAAATAAGAAACTTGAGAAACCATTTGTTCATTTTATTTATTTATTTATTTATTTATTTATTTAAATTACACTCATGATATTCATTAATTACACTCATGATATTAATTACATTTGTGGTATTCATAGATTACATTCACAGTATTCATTCAATTGTGTATATATATATATATAATATATATATATATATTTTTTTAAATGCTGAATGTCATTTATTGAAGGGGGGAGGAAATCTTAAATACAGGCTTACAGCACAATGGGAGGACCCCGGAGGGCAGAAGTTCGCTACTGATGTTTTACAATCTTTCTTCTAATCTGTTAATGCCCATTATTCAGGATACACAGACAAGGAACTTCTCTTAAGCATTCAGGAGGGTGGAACTTGGCAGGGAATTGGCATAGGGAGGATCTCAAGGTCAAGGTGCACAAGCAAGGCAGCAGTTGCCCAAAACGGGGACCAGGGCCCTACAGGTCCCCCTTTTATTAATAAATGAGCTTCTGACTTGGGTTGCGTGGGACGTCAGCAGGTCACCTTACCCGTCATGGAAACACCTGCACAGGCCACACAGGTGCTCTGTCTTAGGTTGGTGAGTGCCCCCCAGGCATTACCCGTCTCTGAATACTCATTTTCATACAGGCTCAATCGTGTGTGAGCTGCAGAGTTAATTGCTGCCAAAGATCTCAAAGTGGCACTGGGCTTGCAATCTGTGTGTTCGATACAGAAAAGACCAACAGAGGTCCTATCTCACCCATAGCCAGTAGGCTAAAGGCAACTGAGCCATTCCCTTCCTTAACAAGCCATACTGTGTGTTGGTGTCCTTGTAAGATAGTATCCCAAAAGCAACTGGAACTTGAGTTTATAAATTTATAATTTTCAAAGCCAATCGAGATGTACATAACTACTGAATTAAATTTATCATGCCCAATAGAATGAAATATTAACTAACTGTGGTAGCTACTTTTGTTGCCGGGGTCTCCATTGTGCTAGCTGTAGTAAGCAATTATGAAATAGTAATCCCAGAAAGAGTAGCAGTGGTGGGCACCATTGCTATAATGGCAACAGCAGCAGCAGCAATGTCAAATTCTCTTCTGGATTGTGTGGACATCCACTGGCATGGATACAACTTCAGTAACACGTACCACCAAGGCCCATTTTTCTTGATTCCCAGCATGACTTTAACTGGCAGCTCTTCTGGAGAATCCAATCTCATGGTTCCAGTTCCTAGGCTTACATTAATGCTTGCCAAAGCTGGTGATATTGGGCTCCATTTGTTCATTTTTAAAGAAGGTGTAGCCATCAAAAAGAAAAAAATATTTAAGATGTTTGTATTTATATATACATTCACTTATTTATAAAACATATTTAAAAGCACTCACATAAGTTATTATTATCTAAAGAGAGTGTGATTATACAATAGGACAAAGGTTTCCTAGAGTAGGAGTGATCATCTCTTAACGTTAATTTATACCCTCAAGCAATGGGACCACGTTGTGGAACCAGAATTGGGATAAGGATCAAAGAGATGACATTTTCACCAGAACTGTAGGACTATGCATGTCTTGTCTTTAAAAGAAAATTTAAAATGTAAACAATTATGTTCATTGTCCATAAACAGCAAAATAAACTGAGGAAGGAATTTTGTGATCTTAGCTCAAGGAAGCAGAGTTTGGAGACAGCTAACTAGTGTCACAGCTTGAGGTCTCTCAGAGTCGCAGAAGAGACAAGGGAAGGAGAAAGAGATAAAGGAGCTTTTAAAAAACAAAGCAAAACAACTCAAGACCCTATTTGTCTCTAGATGGTGAATAACTTCCCAAATCTCCCTAAGGAATGTTGCCAGCCCCGTTCCAGGACTGGCAGGGGCGGTGAGGGGGTGGGGTATGTGTGTGTGTTTCCAGCAGCTTAACAGTCTCTGTGTGCTTTCTCCGTGTCACAGAGTTAGGGGATTAGCTTTACTTTTTGTATCCTTTTACAATAGTTGTTTTTACTATAGACATCTCTCTATAATTAATAGTAACCTCTGCTGGAAATGGTTTACCCATTAGTTGTCCTTAAGGCACCATGTCCTTACTTCCTGAGCTGTTTTATTTTCCTTTTCCCTGTTACGGAGTCAGGAGGCCAGCTTGATCCAGGACAGGGATTTGGAGGACATTTTGAGACAAACATGCTTGAGTCTGAAGTAAGATAGCCAAATCTCATCTCCACACCCAGCTTCTCAGTGAGCTTAAATAGCACAAGGCAATTTGCCAACACAACCTATCAACAAGCATAGGGATCAGAACTGTCTTTTTGTTCTTGCAGGATTTAGGGGACCTCTCAGTAGGAAAGAGGTCACAGATCTCAACTGGACCTTTTGTGTCAAGGAGTGTGAGTGGGATATATTTTTGCAATGTATAAAATTTGTGATAGAGAGGAGGCAGTGTTTTTTAAAAAGTTAGACTAGTGGTATTTTCATTTTAGTGGTATCATCAACCATGAGGTTGAATGGTGATGTGGCAGATACCTTGCCTCCTTGTGGCTTTTGCCATTGTACCCAAACAAAAGGGTAAGGCTTTTTGTAAGGGTTCAAATTATAATGTCAACTTAAAAGACAAGTTGAAGCACACTGACTGCAAACAAAGTTTATTCTAGCCACAATGATAAGGATGGCCAATTGGGAGCCATGTCTTCTATTTGTGTAGAATAAGTGCCCCAAAATGGTGCCTGTGAGACTGTTTCATAAAGAGTGTGGGGTTACATTATAGTATGTCAGTTTTGATAATTACCTTGGTTAAAAAGAAATTGGGTGGCAAGATGTTTCAGTAGGTAAAGGTGTTTGCTGTCAAATCTAACCATCTAAATTCAATCCCTGTTAGCCATATGGTAGAAAGAGAGAACCAGTTCCTGCAAGTTGCTCTCTGACCTCTACATGCACCCTGTGGCATGCACCACTCCCACCCATAAATAAAAATATTCATGTGGAGGGGGAGATTCCTGATTTGTCATGGCTCACTTACATGTTCAAGGAACAAACTGACATGCATGGGAAAAGGCTTTTTATTAAGGTTATTTATTATTGTTATGATGTCAAGAGCTTGGCAGAAACAGCCTACTGGTCAGAATGACCTAGGTGACTGCTGCCTCATACCACATATTTTCACTGAGCTGAAGAAATTATCTGAGCTTGTTCTTGAACATTTTGAATCCACTCTCAAGAAGATACAATAAACCATGGCTCTCTGGTGTCCAATGTGCTGTCCTTAAAATCTCTAATGCTTGTCCTGATTTTTTAAATTACAAGTGTAAATAAAACTTTGTCATAATTTGGAGTCCCAAGAGTAGTGAGTCTGTTCAGGATAAGGGTACATATTTTTAAACTAATTAAAATCACGTAAAGGAGAAGCCAGGAAAGGACACATCAGTATTATGAGAAATCCATGGAATCTGCTTAAAGGGTAAAAGAATTTATTAGGGAGGAAAACTCACTACAGCATGGGAGATTTATTGTAGGGTCCTGGAAAGCTGAGTTACAGTCCCAAGCTGTTCTTCTGCCTGGTCCATCTCAGCACCCAAACCCCACAAGGGAGAGCAGAGAGAGGTCTACGTGGGTCTCAGTCTTAAGGGTAGCCCTGCCCTTAAGGGCCATGCCCCAGGGGCAGGTACTTCAAGGTAGGTAGGACAGTTACCTCCTACATCTCTGGGCTTGTGCTTTAAGGTCATGGACAGAACAGCTACCCACTACACATCGGCTTCCAGTGGCTGTGATGTTTATGAGTTCAAGAAATCACTTAATTTTGTTTTGGTAGTTGGCAAGGTGAAGTCATGAGGAGGTTCCATTACCTGATAATGTCATGACCAAGAGAATATACTTTGGTTTAATGAAATTGGAATTGATCCTTTGAAATTTTATCCTTTTTGTTAATGTTACTAGCAAGTGGAAGCATTCAATTCCTCAAGACTCTGTTTGGAAAGAACAATAGAAAACCCACTTGTCATGTAAGACTCACTATATCTGGGTCATGGAAGGAGACAAACTGATAGATGAAGATCAGAGAGGTGTGGTGATACATTGTGTACCCTAAATGAGGTAAGAGGTGGTGGCTGTGGCTTGCTCTGCTTCTCTGATCTTCAGGTAAATTTTATTAGGGTACACAATATATCACCACAGAAAGGTTATACTAGGAGTTCTTGGGCTGATCCTGAAATCTTAACTTCTCTTTTTGTCTAAGGAGATTTAGAAAGTGCTTAACTATGTTATATAGAATTGATCTGTTGTTTTGTTTCATTTATTGTGTGTATTGAGGCAGGGTTTAACCCCTTGGCTTGTCTCTAATTCACAGAAATCCTCCTGCTTCAGTTTCCAAAGTGCAGGGATTACAGGTATGAATCACCATATGCTGTGGAATAATCCTTCTGTATACTGTTAATATGTATTACTCTCATTGGTTAATCAAAAGCTGACAGGCCAGTAGCCAAGCAGGAAGATTAGACGGGATAGCTGTACACAGAAGACTCTGGGAGAAGGAAGGACATAGTCAGGAGAGATCACCAGCCAGCTGCTGTGGAAGCAGGACATATAGAAAATGAAGTAACAAGTCATGAGCCATGTGTTGAAGCATAGATAAGAAATATGGATTAATTTAAGTGTAAGAGTTAGCTAGTAACAAGCCTGAGCTATTGGCCAAAAATTTATAAGTAATATTAAGCTTCTGAGTAGTTATTTGGGAACTGGCAGGTGGGAGAGAAATGATTGACTACACCATACCCACAAAATGTGATTTTGAATAAGGTTTAAAGCTATAGGGTTAACTACATTGATCATCATCCTTATCTAATGCCTAGTGAGAAGGATATGGATTTTAGATACTCAGTATTTTTACTAGCCTATCCTAAGAAGCTTAATGTAAGCAATTATACAATTTTTCTGTGGAAGACTCTTCATGCCCACTTAAAAATATTGATCGTTAGCTGAGAGTGCTAGCCTATAATCCCAGTCTGATGCAGGTGGATCACCACTAGTTCATATCCACGGTCAATCTGTACTACCTAGTTAGTTCCAGGACAGCTTGGGATATAGAATAAGACTCTGTCTCAAAACAAAACAAACAAAACACACACACAAAAATGACTATTGAATTTATATTTACGGTGTTATGTGAGTGGACTTTTTTTTTTCATATCTCAGGTTCCACTGAATGGCTGCAGTTCTTTCTTTCTCTTCCTTCTTTCTTTCTTTCTTTCTTTCTTTCTTTCTTTCTTTCTTTCTTTCTTCCTTCCTTCCTTCCTTCCTTCCTTCCTTCCTTCCTTCCTTCCTTCCTTCCTTTCTTTCTTTCTGGCTGCAGTTCTAAAGTGTCCATGTTAAGACTCTGCTAGGCTGGGGCTACATGTTAACTCGGTGGCAGAGTACTTGTCTAGCATGTACTACAGCTCTGGGTTACTTCTCAAGAATTATCCAAAACCCAGACCAAACCAAACAAAAATGTTTACCTTACTTACTAGCCAGATATAGTGGCACAAGCCTGTAATCCACAGCATTCAGTAGGTCTCAGAGGCAGGAGGATGTCCATAAGTCTGAGGTCAGTTTGCACATTGTGAGTTAGAGGCCAGCCAGGGCTACATGGTAAGATCCTGTCTCAAAAAACCAAACCAAAACCAAACAAAAATAAAATGACAACAAAACAGAGAATAAGAGCTCACATGGTTCTTCAGCATGGGGGAAGGTTGCTCAAAGCAATGCTCACTTTGTAGACTAGTCATTGTGACTTGAGAGGACATCAAAGGGTGTCGGCCATGTTTTGTGCTTGTTGTTGTAGCCCAGGCTAAGCATGGATTCAAACTGAGGCATCACAGTTTTAGAAAACACAGCTTAAAACCCTGTTAGAGTTCAGAATATGAAATGCAAATTATGGTGATTTGTTGTGTTGAATGTTTTAGGTTTGGGGACATTTTTGTTTGTTGTTTTACAAATTCCCACTCTTAATCCTTGCCTCTTGCCCTGCTTGCATTCTAGACCATTTTTCTGTCAAGAAACCAGTGTGGTGGTGTTTTTGTTTGTTTGTGGTGCTGTGACAGGACAAGAAAATGCAGAGTTTCCTCCATCTCATATTCTTGCTGAAGCCACTTAAGTTTCACTATAATTTGATTTCCTTGATGGGAAATTACTCAAATCTGTTCTAAGTCAAGATGCTCCAACTAACTTGTCTTGGCTTCTGTTAAGCTGCCTGCTTGTGCAAACCAACCCTTCCAGCTAATTGCTTGTTTTCGGTTAAACTGCTTGCTTGTATAAAACCTCCGCCTGCAGCTGCCAGCAAGACAGAACATGGAGGTTGCCTTTAAAAGCACATTGCTCTAACAGTTTGGTTATACTTGAGTTATGAATGCCTGAGTATAGTTCCAGCCAGCCAGTATAAAGACTTTCTATGGGCTGTAAACTGTGTCTGAGTGGTTTTTTCTGGTAGAGTCCCCATAAAAGCACAGAGGATGAAACCTCAGTCCTGGTACATGCTAGGTACCCAGTCTTTGCTGAGTACTTTGATTGAGATAAAGGCTGGTGGGAAAACTCAAAAGTAGATTCAGAATCGTGCTGGCTAGTTTTATACCAATTCAATACAAACTAGAGTCATTTGGGAAGTGGGAGCCTCAGTTGAGAAAATGTCACCACCAAATGGCCTGTGAGTAAGCATGTGGCGCATTCTCTTTTCTTTCTTTTTATTTTTATTTTATGTGCATTGGTGTTTTGCCATGGGTGTTGGGTTCTCTGGAACTGGAGTCACAAGCTGCTGTAAGCTGCCATGTGGTTGCTAGGAGTAGAACCCCGGTCCTCTGGAAGAGCAGTCAGTGCTCTTAACTGCTGAGCCATCTCTCTAGCATCCCTCTTTCTTTCTTTCTTTCTTTCTTTCTTTCTTTCTTTCTTTCTTTCT
>CABHPQ010141522.1:19209-36481 GCA_902168405.1 Peromyscus aztecus
GTCCTCTGGAAGAGCAGTCAGTGCTCTTAACTGCTGAGCCATCTCTCTAGCATCCCTCTTTCTTTCTTTCTTTCTTTCTTTCTTTCTTTCTTTCTTTCTTTCTTTCTTTCTTTCTTTCTTTCTTTCTTTCTTTCTTTCTTCCTTCCTTCCTTCCTTCCTTTTTCTTTCTTTCTTTCTTTCTTTCTTTCTTTCTTTCTTTCTTTCTTTCTTTCTTTCTTTCTTTCTTTCTTGAGATAGTTTTGTAATTATATTTATGAACAGAAAACTTAGCAGTGTACATTTAACACAGTTTAGTGGCAAGCTCTTTGCCCTTTGCCTTTTCCAGCTTGGCAATTCAAGTCACAGATTTAGGACCCAGGATGTTGCCTCCCCAGTGGTGCAGGTCTCATCATATTTGTAGTTGTCTTTGTAATTGGTCCTAATAGCTTCCACTAGCTTATCCAGAGCACTCTTGTCTTTCAAGTAAACCTGTGTGAAGGCAACAATGGTGCATGTTTTCCTGTGGACCAGCCACCATAGCCTGGCCTTTCCCCTGATGGTGCAGTGGGGGACCCCCATCTTTTGACACAGGGCAGGCAGGAAGACTACCAACTCAATGGGGTCTACATCATGGGCAATCACCACTAGATAAGCCTTCTTGTTCTCCACCAAGGTGGTGACTGTATGGACTCCTGCTCAAAGGACAGGTGGGCTTTAAATTGGGATGTCCCCTTGGCCAGCAGCTTTCTTTTCAACATGGGCCAAAAGCCTTTACTTCTTCTGCTTTGTCTCTGACCTGTTCTTGTGGGCAAGCTTAAGCAGCTGGGTAGCTGTTTGCCAGTCCAGAGTCTGGGGAACTGGTTAATGGTAGGAGGTACTTAGAGCCGCTTATAGAGGATGACCCTTTACTGCTGCAGCCTAATGCAGTGGGGGGCCATTTGAGGAAGTGTGTGAGATCTCTTTTAGGCTGGATGTTCTGCCCAATGCCAAAGATTGTAGGTCTTTTCTCAAACAAAGGATTCACTGTTGGTGTTTGTGGTGCTCTTACCCTGTGAGGAAAAGTCACAAAACAGGACAGAATCCACTAACAAGAGTTTTATTAAGATAAAGGAGAGGGACAGATGTGCACAGGCCTGCAGAAAGACATGTGAGTGAAAGGGGAATCATGGTGCTAGCTTATAAAGGCTGGGCCTGTGCACACAGGCCCATGTAGCTATTCCACGCATGCATGTAGATCACATGGTTGCGCTGCGTACTTTACACAACCACACAAAGCCACTGGGTCCTGGTCATGCAAGACATTTTGACCAGGAAATGACTAGGTCCCTCCGGGCATGCGTGACCATGCCCAACTGTGGGGGCATATTATGAATCCATATCATTCACTACCTTTTTGGCTTCCTGTTTCTTCACAACAGCTGGAGCCAAGGCCACCTCCTTCCCCTTGGCCTTCTTTCCTTTGGACATCTTGTTCAGCTGGAGGAGAAAGAGTGTGGTACATTTTCTTGATGTTTGATGTGGGAGGGCCCAGCTCACTTGGGGCAGTGCCACCCCTGGGCAGGTGGTCCTGAATGGTATAAGAAGGCAAGGTAAGCAAGCCATGAACAGCAGTCCTCCATGACTGCTTCAGTTCTTGCCTCCAGGTTCTTGCCTTGGCTTCCCTCAGGGATGGATTTATAAGTGATAAGGTGAAATAAACTCTTTCTGCCTCAAGTTGTTTTTGGTCATGGTGTTTAACGACAGCACTAGAAATCTTAACCAAGACAAGAATCAAGATCCTCCACAAGAGCAGCAAGTACTTTTATCCACTGTGCCATTTCTCCAGCCCAAAAATAAAAATTCCAAAACTCCAGTTTTAGCAAAGAACTATGCTTAGTCAGTTTAATTAGTTAGAGTTAGTTAGAACCTAACTCTCTGTATCTGATTAGATTCCCTATCTATTGAATAAGAATAGTCTCCATAGGCTCACATATTTGAATGCTTAGTCATCAGGGAATGGCACTAATTAAGAGGAATAAGGAGGTGTGGTCTTGAGGGAAGCATGGGCTCTAGCGTTTCAAATGATCAAGCCAGGCCCAGTGTCTCTCTCCCTGCAGCCTGTGGAGCTGGATGCAGAACTCTCAAGCTCCTTCTTCAGCACCACGTCTGCCTGTATGCTACCATGATGCTTCCTGCCATGATGGTAATGGACTAAATCTCTGAAACAGTAAGCCAGCCCCAATTAAATGATTTCCTTCATAAGAGTTGTCATGGTCATAGTGTCTCTTCACACGGGTTAGAATTTTGATTAAGACACCATCCCCCTTTAAGCTGCAGGTGATACATGGTTGTCTTGGACTGTTGAGTTGTTTAGCCAGAATTGCCTTCATCTCTGACATTATCTTTCGACACTTTTCCATCTGTCCCTTGTAAGACAATTGGTAAACACCAATTATTAATAAAAACCTAGAGCCAGATATTAGGGGGAAAGCCAAGAGATCAAGTATAGCATGAATCTTAAAAGTTCTTATTAATAAAATCAAACCTGAGCCAGTTGTTGGGGTGAACACTGGAAGGTCAGAGAGACAGAATAAGCCACAGCTACCTCACCTTGCCGGATCCTCAGCTGGTCTTGTTTCCTCAGACTGGAGGCCTCTGAGTCCTCATCCAGAATGGGTCTCAGCTGAACTGCTGCTAGAAGCCTGAAAGTTTAACCAGGCCAAATGCTTCTAGTTTCTGGTCCTCACGCCTTATATACCTTTCTGCTTTCTACCACTACTCCCTGGGATTAAAGGTATGTGTCACCATGCCTGGCCATTTCCAATGTGGCCTTGAACTCACAGAGATCCAGAAGGATTTCTGTCTCTGGAATGCTAGGATTAAAGGTGTGTGCTACCACTGCCTCATGTTTAATATTGTGGCTGTCCTGTTCTCTGACCCCAGATAAGTTTATTAGCATACACAATATTTTGGGGAACACAATACCACCACAATCAAGGAATAGGACAAGCCAGAACCAACCTCACCTCACCAACTCCTCAGCTTCCAAAGAGACCTACTTCCTGTATAACCATGCCTATATTCCTTTCTGTTCTGCATCTCACTTCCTCCCTCCACCCAGCTAGATCACTTCCTGTCTATCTGTCCAGCCCTCCAGACCTCTATGGTTAGTGTTGGGATTAAAGGAGTGTGTCACCATGCCTAGCTCTGTTCCCCAATGTGGCCTTGAACTCACAGAGATCCGGATGAATCTCTGTCTCCCAAATGCTAGGATTAAAGGCATGTGCTACCATTGCCTGACTTCTATGTTTAATATAGTGGCTGGCTTTTTCTTCTGATCTTCAGATAAGCTTTATTAGGGTACACAATATATTGGGGGACACAATATATCACCACAGTCCTTGACCCTACTTCTCAGTTCTAAATTTCCACTTGATGTTTTTGTATTTAAGCCCAAATGGCTCCACTATAAGACCTTATTGCAGCAGTTTCAACATCTACTACCACGATCCTAATCAAAGTCTCAACTGTGCTTTAGCATGTATTAGTACTTTTCCCACCAATATTTTGAGAGTTACTATTATGTCTTGAAGGGATTTCTACAACTTGTTGAATAAAGCAAAAATCATAGTAGTGTGTACCATGTATAACTTAATGTTGTTAAAATTCCTGTTTATTTTATTAGTATATTGCTAAATGAATATGAAAACAATTTGAGGAAATTGGAGGGTTATCCTTACACAGGTACTATAGTGTATATGTGTGTCTGCCAGTCCATGTCTGTGTGTTTGTCTGTCTACCATGAGCTAACCTCCTAGTGTTACAGAACTAATATGCCTTCTCAAAGAGAAATCACTTCACACACTTAGAGATTAACAAAGAAAAAGCTCTTTAACAGTGCTTGTCTGGCCTAGGCTAATGCTCAAAGAGGAGCTGATCTCTAATAGAAGACTTTACTAACCTATACGTGAAGGTGAAAAACCAATAGCCCTCTTGAGAATCAACCCCCATCTCAAGTCATCTGTTGACCAGGGGGCTGAACTCAGGTGGAAATGGGCTGGAACAATAAATCTAAATGTATATATCCTACACCCAGCAAAACAGGATATAGGTAGTAAAAATTTAACAAAGGTCAGATGTCTCTATAGATACACTGCATCCTGTCACCATCCTGGGGCTTTCTGCAGACATCCTGTCAGTCATTAGTAATTTCACATTTATAGTTCAACCAATAACTTTAAAGAACTACCTCACCCCTAGCTCCCCCTTCCAATCCTGGGATGCCAAGACATGTAACCCACTGCTTGTAAACTTTTTCCTATATAAACCCCTTGTAACAGATGCTCGGGGCTTCCTCCTTCATTCGCTGAATTTGAATGCTGGACAAGGTCCTTGCCCAGGCTTGAATAAAGAAAACTTTTGTTTTTGCATCGGAAGTCAGCTCCTTGGTGGTCTTTTGGGGGGGAGGGCACTGTCAAGGCAGACATAACAATACACACCACGGGTTTATGCATTTTACATATGCTGTCATCCTTAAATCTCTTAGTTCACAACCCAGGTTACATTTTGAACAATTTAAACAGAGACAGGAGACTGCTAGTCTGGCCACTTGGGTAGATGGGAGATTTATACATCAAATATGTTGCCAGTGTTGTTTTTTGGAGTAGTTGTTGGGGTCATCTTGCCCATCTGGCAGAATTATGTTTTTCTCGAAAAAGAGAACTGAGGGCTTTATGGCACCCCAGAACTTAACATTATTTGTGATCCTGTGCTTAGCTAAAAGAGGAAAAGTAGAGCCAGCTGACCCTTAACACCTAGTACCACACTTCTGGATGTAGTAAGTGTTGATATCATGGTGTGAAACTCCTTCAACTTTATTTTCAGAATTATATGCATTATTCATGCTCTTTTGTATTTCTAGGCTCAAGTCTTCCATTAACCTCTTTTTGTTAAATACAAAGAATGTTTTCTAGTTTACTTACATGACTTTAACAGAAGCAAATAGTTTCTGCTTATGTGAACTATTCTTTCTTTGCCTTTACAGTGCCATTCTCCTAGCTCCCTGGTTGTTCTAGTGTTTTTAAGCCTTCTTTGCCATCCAGCATAGGAATTTTTCAAGACTTGGTCCTTGGTCTCTTTTCATTTCACACTGTGACAGGGTTAAGAGTGCAGAGGCTTCTCTGTAGCTAGAGTTTTCCTGCCTGGCCCACGGTCAGGATAAATCTCTTTCACCTGCCAGTCCCACAGCCGCTCAGACCCAACCAAGTAAACACAGAGACTTATATTGCTTACAAACTGTATGGCCGTGGCAGGCTTCTTGCTAACTGTCCTTATATCTTATATCAATCCATTTTTATAAATCTATACCTTGCCACATGGCTCGTGGCTTACCGGCATCTTTACACGCTGCTTGTCCTGGTGGCGGCTGGCAGTCAGTGACTCCCTCTGCCTTCCTGTTCTTTTAATTCTCTGTTAGCCCCACCTATACTTCCTGCCTAGCCACTGCCAATCAGTGTTTTATTAGCAACACATTTGCCATACAGAACATCCCACAGCACTTCTCCATCTTGTATTCTTGCTGAGGCCATTTCAGCTTTGAGTAGAATTTAATCTCTTTAATGTACAATCTGTTGGACCCCAAAGTTTAGGGTCCTGAGTGGGCACCCCAAGAACCCAGACTCCAGTCCAGTTGATGCAATAGCAAGAGGAATTTATTACGGCTGTATATAGTTGGGCAGACTCAGCTCAAAGAGCAAGAGTCACGCCGTACCATAGTTCATAGGTGCTTTTAAAGGAAAAACCCACCAAAGCCACAGGATTACAAATTCCCATACAATGTCATCTCAATTGATTTATGTCTAGAAGCTAATTTCATAAGATCATTGTCTGGTTACAGAGTAATCACAAGGGGGAATACATCATTGTCTAGTACAGAGTGATCATAGAGGGGGGTGACAGGTTATGTCAATGTACACATTTTTCCTGAAACCTCAAGGGGGGTGTTCAGGATGGGAGTAAAGTTTACGTACAGGTCATGGTGGTCCTCCCTGGAACACCTGCAACTTTCCCAGTCACAGTTGAGCACATCTCTTAACAGAAATCTCTTTACATTGTTACATGGTTACAGGGGAGTTCGAACAATGGCTGAGTCAGGTTGCCCTGGGAGCTAGATTTTTAGTTTCTCACTTCCTGGTGCTTGAAGTTTCTCATTTCCTGAGGGTTGGGGGTGTAAGCCTGAAGGGTTAGGGTCTTTCAGAATCCCATAGAAAATTACCCAACTTGCCAGGCAGTGGGGGCACATGCCTTTATTCCTAGTACTTGGGAGGCAGAGGTAGGCAGATTTCTGAGTTCAAGGCCAGCCTAGTCAAGTTCCAGAACAGCCAAAGCTACACACAGAGAAATCCTGTCTCAAAAACAACAAAAATTATCCAACTCTATTCTAGGAACCCAAGGTCAAGATGCCCTAGCTAACTTATTTAGCTTCTGTTAAACTGCCTGCTTATACAGAACTCCCTCTGGATAATTAGCTTCTGTTAAATTGCTTGCTTATGATCCCCACCCCCTGCCCCATCAACCTGCAAAAACCCTGTGCTCTGCACACTCAGTGCTACACTTAGGTCCGAATACCTGATTGTAGTTCCAATCGACTGGAATAAAGACTTTTAATTGACCATAAACTGTGTCTGAGTAGCCATCTCTGGTGGCTTCCCTGTAATGATATAGAAGAAATCAGGGACTCCTTTGTGACTCTTAGTTTCATTAATAAAAGAACATAAGAATGGACTTGAATGGAAACACAAGAACAATTTTATCGGAGTTTAAAAGAAAAACCACAGAGCAGGCAAGCTATAAAACCTCAGTAGCTGCCTAGAGGAGAATGAAGGAGAAAAGGAAAAAGTCATGCCACTTAAGCTGGCATGGAGGTCAGATATGGTAAATAAGCAGCCATGTGACAGGGAGGGAGAGTTTAGAGAAAGAGTAAGTGTTAATATTCTGATCCCACCCCTTAGTGCTATCTTCTGTCCTGATGTAAAAGTCTTTTTAAGGAAAAGCTCCACCCATTTCCCTCTCTCCTCTCCCTCCACTCCCTTGATGTGTGCACCTCTTGACTCCCCTCTCGCTCTTTCCCTTCCCCTTTTTCTGTCTCTCTGCCTCTTTATCTCTGTATTATAATAAACCATTTCTGCATGCCAGCATCGTTCCCTGTACATGTGGGATACTCATGGAGGCTACCTGTGTAATAATAAATCATAACAGTAAGGAAGGCCAAAATATTGGGGAGAAAACCCGAACTATTAAGAAAAGCGTGCTTAGAAAATAGAAAAAATGAATAAAGGAAAAATTACACTTTTCTGAATAATTCAGAGAAGCTGGCAGACTTAAGATCCTGTATGAGCTTCTGCACTAGAGGTGGGGATTTGGGGAAGGAAAAATATGGTATCTCCTTAAGTAACTAAATATTCCACCTATCTCTTTAGGATAGTTTAAGGTGAGTCTGCCTTCCTAGGGGATAGGTCTTTAGCCAAAGTGATTGAACCAGCACAACTGGAATTTTAAGTCTCCACCCAGGTCAGGGAGTCTATTTTTGTGACAGGGAGCTTTTTCTACTCTAACAATTCTGACCAAGTGATTTTATGATCAGAGAGGTACTCAGCTTTGAAAAAAGAATTTCACTTATCAATAATAGGTTAGCTGGCATAGGATTGAGCTAGATTTTTTTTTCTTCAAGACAGGGTTTTTCTGTGTAGTTTTGGTGCCTATCCTGGATCTCGCTCTATAGACCAGGCTGGCCTTGAACTCACAGAGATCCACCTGGCTCTGCCTCCCTAGTGCTGGGACTAAAGGTGTATGCCACCACCGCCCGGCGAGCTAGATCTTTAGTATTAGTTTCTGCTTAATTTTTCTCACTCCAGGACCAGTAGACCAGAAGTGGCACTGCCCACAGTGGGCTGGGCCCTTCCACAACACTTACCAATTAAAAAAAAATTCCCCACAGGCATGTCTACTGGCCAAACTGATGGGAACTTTTCTCAACCGAGGTTTCTTTTGATCAGATGACTCCAGTTTGTGTCAAATTGACCAAATTAATAATAATAATAATAATAATAATAATAATAATTGTGCTGGCTAGTTTTATGTCAATTTGACACAAGTTAGAGTCATTGGAGAGGAAGGGCCCTCAATTGAGAAAATGCCTCCATAAGATCTGGCTGTAGGCAAGCCTATAGGATATTTTCTTAGTGATTAATTGGGAGGGCCCCGCCCATTGTGGGTGGTGCCAACCCTGGGCAGGTGGCCTGGGTTCTAGAAGAAAGCAGGCTGAATAGATCAGAGGAATCAAGCTAGTAAGCATGGCCCTTCCATGGTTTCTGCGACAGCTCCTGCTTCCAGGTTCCTGCACTGTTTGAATTCTTGTCCTGACTTCCTTCAATGATGGACTATGATGTAGAAATGTAAGCCAAATAAACCCTTTCCTCCCCAATGTGTTTTTTGTGGTGATATTGTGTTCCCCAAAATATTGTGCACCCTAATAAACTTATCTGGGGTCAGAGAACAGAACAGCCATTAGATATAGAGGCCAGAAAATGGTGGCACACACGCCTTTAATCCTATCACTTGGGAGGCAGAGATCCATCCGGATCTCTGTGAGTTTAAAGCCACACTGGAAACAGCTAGGCATGGTGACTCATGCCTTTAATCCTAGGAAGTGAGCCTTTAATCCCAGGAAGTGATGGCAGAAAGCAGAAAGGTATATAAGGTGTGAGGATGAGGAACTATAGCCTGGTTAAGCTTTTAGGCTTTTGAGCAGCACAGTTCAGCTGAGAGGCATCCAGTCTGAGGAAACAGGATCACCTGAAGAATTGGCAAGGTGAGGAAGCTATGGCTTGTTCTGCTTCTCTGATCTTCCAGCGTTCACCCCAATACCTGGCTTCAGGTTTGATTTTATTAATAAGACCTGTTAAGATTCGTGCTACAGTTTTGGGTCATGGTGTTTTATCACAGAAATAGTAACGCTGACTAAGACCCTAACCAACACAGTTTCCTTCCATAGTTTTGTGGGGGTTTTGTGTTTTTTGTTTGTTTGTTTGCCTTTTGAGACAGTCTCACTTTGTAGCCTAGGGGAGACCAGGCTGGCCTCAAACTCACAGAAGTCTGCCTGCCTCTGCATGCCCAGTGCTGGGGTTAAAGCAGTGTTTCTCAACTTTCCTAATGCTGTGACCTTTTAAAACAGTCCCCCATGTTGCAGTGACCCCCCCAACCAAAATATTTTTTTCGCTGCTACTTCGTAACTGTAATTTTGCTACTGTTGTGAATCATACTGTAAATATTTTTGGAAATAGAGGTTTGTTAGGGGTCGTGACCCATATATTGAGAGACACTGGGTTAAAGGCATATGTCACCATGCCTGGCCTTTGCTTTTGTTATTGTTCATTGATTGATTTTATTTCTGCGTGGACAGTGGTGTGCATAGAGGTCAGAGGATAATTTATGGGAGTTGGTCCTCTATTACTATGTGGTTCTCAGGTATGGAACTCACCTCTTCAGGCTCAGCAATAAGGAACCCTTTCCCATTAAGCCATCTCACTGACTCTAGCTTTTTAATTTATATTTTTAAACAATATTTTTATTTATTTATTTATGGAGGGGGGTCACGAGGAGGGATGTACCCATGCAATCATGTAAGTGGAGGTCAGAGGACAACTTGTGGGAGCTGGTTTGCTGATTCTATTATATGGGTCCCAGAGATTGAACTCAGGTTGTTGGGCTTGGAGGTTAGTGTTTTTACTTTCTGGGACATCTTGCCAGCCCATTGTGTTTTTAAAATTTTTTTTCCAACAGGGTCTGCTGTAGTCCAGGCTGCCTTGGAACTTACTCCAGAGCTGACCATGACCTTGAACTCCAAATCTTCCTGCTTGTACTTCCCAAGTGTCAGGATTGCAGGCATGTACCACTATATCTGACCATTTCTGCCTTTCTTCTAAGTAGAAGTGAGATATGAGCATAAGCTGAGAGAAGACCCTACAACATAGTATAAGCCCTATTCTACTTATACTGACAGATAAACTATTGCAAACCCCTGGCTTCAGCTTTCATGGTAAGGAAGGCCTCAATTTTAAAGTAAGTTACCTTGAGGTAACAGGATGTCTAACCCACAGATAGTCATGAGATCAGCCACAAGAACTTGAGCAATTTCAAAAAGGAGTAAACAACTTCTAGTTCAAGAGGGTTATAAACCAACCTGCAGAAGGCAGGAAATATTTTAACTTACCAATTGAGAGGCAGAGAGCAGGATAGATTAAAAGGCCTATGTAGCCTGGTGTATAGTGGTATTTTATTTGTACTGAAATGTGATTTTATTTGTATGTTAATAAATAAAGTTGCCTAGGGGTCAGAGCTATTAGCAAGCCATAGCAAAAGCCAGGGTGGTGGTGGTGCACGCCTTTAATCCCAGCACTTGGTAGGCAGAGCTAGGTAGATCTCTGTGTGGTCAAGGATACAGCCAGCATTGGAGACACACACCTTTAATCTCAGTACCAACCATAGAAGACCTGGAGTGACCTACAGACAGGCAGTGATGAGACAGTCATGTGGTTGGGTTTACAACCAATGAGAAGGCAGAACAGAAAGTCTATTTAAAGACAAACACACAGGAAGTAGGTGTCTCTTGGCTGTAGAGGACTGCTGGAGCAGGAAGGGTAAGGCTTTTAGCTCTGACCTCTTGGCTTTCTTCTCTGAATCGGCTCTGTGTTTCTTATTCAATAAGACAGTTAGTTACTTCTACACTGGTGTGGTGGTGCCCATCTTAAATCTCACCACGTGGGAAGTGGGGGCAAGAAGATCTCTGAGTTTCAGGCCATCCTGATCTACATAGTGAGACCCTGTCTCAAAAACAAACTGAGCTGAAACACAGATTTTGTTGGTAGATCTTTGCATATGTACTGTTAGTTACTAAACCTTGCTTGCTTTATCTTTGTGTCATGTTGAATTAGTTTGAATTCTTCTCGTCAAGGGCAGAAGAACTTCAAGGCCTTCTAACATTTTCATCTGTCTTTAAAGGTTTATGTGATTGCCGGCGGTGGTGGTGCACGCCTTTAATCCCAGCCTTTAATCCCTGCCTGGACTGAGTCTACCAGGTTGATCTCAGTCCTTGGGGAGGCTTTGCCCTGGAGGAGGTGGGAATGGGGGGTGGGCTGGGGGAAAGGGGAGGGGGGCGGGAGGGGGGAGAACAAGGGAATCCATGGCTGATATGGTATGATATGAATGGTATTGTAAATCCATGGCTGATATGAATGGTATTGTAAAATAAAATACAATAAAAGAAAAAGAAAAAGAAAAAAAAGTCTCCCAAGTATGCAACAGGTAGAGAGGAAAACCAAAGGTGGTACAGTGGCCATCATATGGCTCAGTATAGCTCGAATGTTAGAACATCTTTTAATAAAAATCTCGGAACCAGATATTGGGGCAAATGCTGAAAGATCATAGAGACAAAGGAACAAGCCACTGCCATGCCTTACCTCTAGGACTCCTCAGCCTGAAAAGCCTCAGTTCCTGTCTCCTCAGGCCTTATGTACCTTTCTCCACTCAGCCATCACTTCCTTCCTAGTGCTGGGATTAAAGTCATGTACACTTCCCAAATACTGGGATTAAAGGTGTGAGATCTCAAGTGCTGGGATTAAAGGTGTGTGACTCCCAAGTACTGGGATTAAAAGTGTGCCACCACTGTCTGGCTCTGTTTCTTTCCTAGACTGAATCAATCTCATGTAGTCCAGGGTGGCTCTGAACTCACAGAGATCCAGAAAGATCTCTGCCTCCCAGGTGCTAGGATTAAAGGTGTGTGCCACCACTGCCTGGCATCTATGTTTAATCTAGTGGTTTGTTCTGTTCTCTGATCTTCAGGCAAATTTTATGAAGGTACATGATATATCACCACAGCTCAGCTTGGCTGGATCTTTGTCAAGCAAATGTGCTGCCCTTATTACTTTGGCCATTCCCATCAGATATGGCTGTGCCAATAATCCACGGGTAAAAATGCCCAGTAGAACAGGATGTTTCTATGAGATAAACACACTACATTACAGGCAGTCAGGACCTCCCCACACCCTGAATTTCCATTGTTTGGTTGGTAAGAGGTCCCAGGGGCTCCTGTAATACCAAATGAGTAGATCTTGTGTCCACCAGAAATTTTACAGGTTGGCCCCCTATGATGAAGGTTATCATGTGGTGATATACTGTGTCCCCCAATATATTGTGCACCCTAATAAAACTTACCTGGGGTCAGAGAACAGAACAGCCACTAGATTAGACACAGAGACCAGACAGTGATGGCACATGCCTTTAATCTTATCACTCAGGAGGCAGAGATACGTCTGGATCTCTGTAAATTCAAAGCCACACTGGAAACAGAGCCAGGCATGGTGGCACATACTTTTAATCCCAGCACTTGAGATCTCATGTCTTTGCTTGGGATGGACACACACCTTTAATCCCAGGAAGTGATGGCGGGAAGCAGAAAGGTATATAAAGTATGAGGACCAGGAACTAGAGGCTTTTAAGCTTTTAGAATTTTAGCAGCAGTTTAACTAAGACCCTTTTGGGTGAGGACTCAGAGGCTCTTGGGCTGAGGATTTCCTAGAAGGCTTTTTAGTAGCAGTTCAGCTGAGATCCATTCCAGTGAGGACTCAGAAGCTTTCAGTCTGAGGAAACAAGATCAGCTGAGGAGTTAGCGAGGTAAGGTTGGCTGTGGCTTGTTCTGTTTCTCTGATCTTTCAGAAATCACCTCAATATCTGGCTTGAGGGTTTTTTATTAATAAGACCATTTAGCAATTCATCTTACATTACCATAAGCTCCTGGGGGCCTAATTCAAAGGAGCCTCAGCCTCAATAATCATCCATAGCTAGGATTGGCTTGTGTTTGGGGGCAGCTACCTCTTTCCAGCATGAACATTCATTTTTCCAATGACCCATATCTGTGCAGTAGGCATATTGGACCTTTTGTAAAGGTCTCCTCTTTTTTTATCCTGGTGTGCATGGGCAGAGTTGAAAATGGCTGGGACTTGTAGGGCAGCTATGGTGGCATGCCCAGTCTTCTTTATCAGAAGATCTTCTTTGCTGTCTCTGCCGTCAAATACTTTCTGGGTTATTTGTAATAGTTCTGACCTGTTCTTTCTTGCAAACCCATCCATCTTTTGTATCTTTCTATGTATGTCAGTGCAGGCAGAGTTTTTCTTTGGGACTGTCAGTTACCCAAATAACCACACAGAGACTTATTAATAATTATAAATGCCTGACTGATAGCTTAGGCTTGTTACTAACTAGATTTACAACTTAAATTAACCTATATTTCTTACCCATGCCCTACCAAGTGGTGGTACCTTTTTTCAGCACAGCATGCAGCATGCTCATCTCATGCTTCTTCTGTGTCTGGCTGGCAACTCCACCTTTATTCTTCTCAGCGTCCTTTCAGTCTGTCTCTCTTCCCTAACCTCTTCCTGCCTAGCTATTCACCAATTGGTTCGTTATTAAACCAATGAGAGTAATACATATTCACAGTGTACAAAAGGATTATTCCACAGCATATCAGGGGCCAATTGTGAAACAAAGGCCAAGTTAATTGCCTTGAGATTTGCTGGGTCCTCTGGGTCTATAGGAGTGGATAAGTGATAGGTGTCCAGGAGGTGCTCCAGAAAAGCTGAAGGTGACTCACATCTGCTACCTTAGATAGGTTAGTGGGCTTTGGAGCTGCCCATTTTCATCCCTCCTAGCAGAATCTGGTGGTATTCATTGAATGATCTCCTACCTCTCTCTGTGTTATAGTACCATTGGGGTCTCCTTCTTGGCAGAGCATGATCAATTGCCTCTGCCCTCTGGTCATCAGTATTGAAGCTATTCCAGGGAGTGCTTCAGTTATTTTCATGAGAATTGGTTCCTTTTCTTCAGTAGTAAAGAGAGTACAGAGAATATGCTGACAGTTGTCCCACATGAGTAGATGATTGAAGAAGATATAATCAATTAGAGAAAATAAGGAATTGGGGCTAATGATGAAAGGGGATTTCTGGTTCTTCTAGTTGTAGAGATCTGTGATGGAGAAAAGGGCATACAGGTAGCGACTGTAGGAATGGCCATGGGGAGCAAGGAGTGAAAGAGGAGTCAGGAGGGCCATATGGGACTCCCTGGCAGGTGTGAGGAGGAAAGAACTATATGGTGGGGTAGGGTAGGTGCAGACAAGGGGCAGAGTAGGTCTTGGTGGTGGAGACTGAGGTGGCAAAGGTGGATGTTGAGGTGAGGAGGGGAGAAGAGGAGAAAGATGGTTATACAGAGGGAGGAAGATTCTTCCTCTTGTGAGTCCTGCAGAACAGTTTTCAGAGGGGGTTTTCTGGTGTTTGCTATAGACCCTCAAAGGGTCAGTCTGCCAACAACTAGGGCTTGGCCACCTTGCCTGATGTGAACCATACAAACCTTCATCCAGGGGGGTGGGTTGGAAGTTGCTTTAGCCCAAGGCAAGACGTATCCAATCTGATCTGACTGGCCAGGCTTACTGAGGGTGCCATTAACCATTGCCCAGGCTGAGAATCAGAAGTACCCTGGAAGAGCCAGTCAACCCCGAATGCAGGCCAAGCAGTTTCACAGGATGTTCAGAGGTGATGCTTGGTGATAGGATAATCATAATCTTCCTTAGCTATGGGGGGGTAAAGTTTATCAAAATTCTTTAGAATATAGGTTAGAGGGCTGATAGGCTTGCTAATCTTACTACCCATACTGCCCATCAGTTCAGTTGCCCCAAGTCCAAAATAAACCAATTAACACAGAAAGTGCAAAAGACAGAGAGGGGACAGTAAACATGAAGCCAGAGACAAGACAAACAGGACATAAAACCAGATGGGTGGTGTGACATCTTGCTTTTTGCCCTGGACAGAATATTGGGGTCCTCTCGGACCCCCTCAACATCCCAGATAGGTATCTTACAAAACAGAACCAGACTATAACTCACCAGGTGGCCTCCATAAACGCTTACTGCTTTTCTCAACATGAAAGTTCACTCCATAGTTGCGAACTGAAGGCCGTCTCGGAGCCTTGGATCATCTCAAGGCATGTACCTCTTGAGGCAGCCACCTTCAGCCCCCTGGAGTTTTGGAGCAAATGTCCAGGTTTAGAATTTGGGTGGGTGGTCTGAATCTCACTGAGACTCTCCAGAAAATGTTAATCCCAAAGGCAAGAATAAGACCTCTGTCACAATTTGAACCAAATTTGAGGCAAGCTTGATTTTTTATTGGGGTACACCCAAGACCTGGCTAGCTATTGCCTCCCAAGTTGGGTTAAAGAGAGCAGTCCAGAATCCATCTCTTGGGCCCCCTTTAAGGAGTAAAATCATGAGTAGTTTTACAGAAGAGAGACAACAGGGCAATAAGGAAATACAAAAAAGTCTTAAAAAATCATGTGATCACCATGTGATTAGGGAGGGTTCAGGGATGGTCAGGGAGGGTGTGGGAGGGTATTCTCAAAAACAAATCAAGGTCATGGGTTGGGGAAGGTCAGGTTCCAGGAAACAGAGCAACTCAACTCTTTTTTTCTCCAGAGCTTAAAATTTTCTAGTTATTTCTAATAACCAACACTTGGTGCTTGACTCAGGTTTTATTTGCATTTGTCTACAGTATCATTTCCTTGTGAAATGAACTAGTGCAGCTCAATTAAACTAAATCAAATCATAATCATCTGAACTCTTTGTATACTCCCATGAGCTAAATTTTAATCTTTGTTTGCCTAGTACAGCCCAAGTTTTAAACACAGAAAGCTCAAGAACAAACCAAGGCTAACACGTCGGATCTAAAAGATTTGGGCAACTCAGGGAGTTGACTTTCTGAGAAGTCTGAGGCACAATTTCAAGAGAGTAAGAGTTCATGTGCAACCTACAGTAAATGCAGCAAGGAAAATAAGACAAAAAACACAGGAAGTGTGTAAAAATATTATGAAAATATTTCTACATGATATTTTGTTTTCATCTTTAGATCAGCTGAAGTGAAAAAACGCTCACTTTAAAATCTCTTATCAGCTTTACACCACTTTTAATTCGAGAGGATATTAGCAATTGCAGGAGTAGGTTATCCATCTTATTTCAAAATGTCTATCTGAAATAAAAGTTTAAGAAATATGAATATCCTTTAAATCTAGTTACCAGATATTGTACTTAATTGATAATTAAAAAAGCATAAATCATAGTTAATGAGCAAATTGAAGAAAGCATTTGAAGCCTATTTCTCAGTGACTGGCTGACAGAGACATGAATTTAAGTGAACATTTGCCTGAGATGTCTGATTTTTTTAACGCTGTAGATATCTAAGTAACAGAAGAATTCTTATTTCTGCATAATTTAAGCACAATCTTTTTTTTTCTCAGCTGGAAAAACAGAGCTTTATTTCTAAAATTAAAATCTGGTCACTTGAGATTTATTTTGTTCTCTGGTTTAAAAGTTAAAAGGTTTCTTCTAACAGTCTCTCCAGCAGCAAAGCAAGATATACAAGGGGCCGGCAGGGTTCCTTGTTACAGGAATTGTTTTCCTGTTTCTCCCTCTAGTATTTATCTGCTCCAGTTTAAATAAGTGAAATAAGATGTTTAGTAGGCAGATCAAGCAACTTAACTCTTGTAGTAATAGAAACTTGTTTTTAACAATACAGCATAATGGCTCCTGCCTTCAAAATGGAGTCATACAGATTCTTCACAGTGTGTTGACAGCTTCAGATGAGCTTTTGTTGGAAGCTCAGCTGTTCCCCTTAGAGCTCCTGTTGGAAGTCATGTTGGTTCTCCCATGGAGGGATCTGTCTGCAAAGGGAATTACCTCACAGCTGCAGATTTCTGAGAATCTGCATGTACCAATCAGCAGTATCATGGGCTACTAGAGCAATTTGTGGTACGTCAGTTCCCAGGGGACTGTGTTGATAACTAGCCTCCTGTCACAACTCAGGGAAGCAAACAGCCATGGGTCATCTGAGGCCCAATCCAAAGGGTACATACTGTCTTTGTGTTCCTCAAAAGTAGCAATAATATTGTCCTGTAGCTAGAGTTTTCCTGCCTGGCCCACAGTCAGGACAAATCTCTTTCACCTGCCAGTCCCACAGCCGCTTAGACCCAACCAAGTAAACACAGAGACTTATATTGCTTACAAACTGTATGGCCGTGGCAGGTTTCTTGCTAACTGTCCTTATATCTTAAATTAATCCATTTCTATAAATCTATACCTTGCCACGTGGCTCGTGGCTTACCGGCATCTTTACATGCTGCCAGGACAAGCAGCATGTAAAGATGCCGGTAAGCCACGAGC
>CABHPQ010141522.1:36581-70393 GCA_902168405.1 Peromyscus aztecus
CTTAAATTAATCCATTTCTATAAATCTATACCTTGCCACGTGGCTCGTGGCTTACCGGCATCTTTACATGCTGCTTGTCCTGGCAGCGGCTGGCTGTGTTTCTTTCCACCTTCCTGTTCTTTTCTCCTCTCTATTAGTCCCGCCTATACTTCCTGCCTAGCCACTGGCCAATCAGTGTTTTACTTATTGACCAATCAGAGCAACACATTTGCCACACAGAACATCCCACAGCACTGTCCTGCAAGGGCTCCTTACTCTTCTCAGCATGGTGCTCTGGGAGGGGGGTCCAATGACATCATTATCCACCAACTGGTCGAAGGGCTCTGAGGAGATGGATACCTTGGTGAACAAGAAGACACTGCTGCCAGTGAGAATCAGCTGCTCATGAGAATGATGGTAGCAGATGAGAGTGATCCCCTAGGTAGGCTAGATGACATTCTGTATGTCCTAGAATTTCACTTTGTAGTCATTTCTGCAGATGGTGAGATAATACTGCCTGTTGGCATTGAAGTCAAGATCAACACACCAGCTGCCAGTAGATGTTCTCCAAGCAGTATATCTGGTTCATATTCCATGTGTCCCAGACCCTCAGGGTAGTGTTACTTGCTGTGGCCACCTGGTAGTCATATGGGCTCCAATGTACTGCAGTGAATGAACTTCAGCTGTCCCCTTCCTTCTAATACCACTAATTTGGCCAGCACTGCCTGGCTTGAACTTGCTTGGAAGTCCTACATGAGAATGTGGCTGTTAGCCAGAGAATTGACATTCTTCCCATCATCCATCAGCTGCCACATGAAGCAGGCACATTGCAGTGGGCCAGTGTTGTCAACGTGACAGAACAGTTCCAATTGCACAGTGCTTGCAATGCCATTGGTCATCCTTCACATGGCCACATATGTCTGGACTCCACTGTCTGACATTGTGTTGTTTCAGGTGGCCAGCACTTCTTTATCTGCTGGGCTGTCACTAATGTGCCATATCTCACCTACTTGATGGAGGAGAATATTTTTATTTATAATGTTATTTTCATCATCAAAATTTATGATGAGGTGGTGTAGCCATATCTGATGGGAATGGCAAAAATCAAAGCCAGCACAGCTGAGTGACAAAGATCCAGCAAAGCTGAGCCACATGACTGATGCTGTGACCATCTTTCACTTTTGGTTTTGATCTCCACATGTTGCATGCTTTAGGGGCTTTTAATATTTGTACAACTTAGGGATATTGGATTGATAGGAAATTTCTTATGAATCATTTATGCCTTCTTCCAGGAGTACTGCTTCTAAGTCCTGAGCATACTACCCCTACCACTTTTAGAGAGATATCCTTATCTACTTGAAGGTCTTCCTTATGCCTTGGAGGTTGTGATGCACATAAAGAAGCCAGAGATTAGTCAGGAAGTGGTGGTACACACCTTTAACCCCAGCACTTGGGAGGCAAAGGCAGGCAGATCTTTGAGTTTGAGGTCTTTACGAGGCTCTGAGATATTCTTAAAACATCTGCCACAGCACTTACATAGGAACAAGATAATCAAAACAAAGTAAACTTAAAAAGGTCAACAAGATTCAGTGGGCTAGAGGAGCTAGCTGTAGATCAGATTGCAAGCCTCTTCCTACTCTACACTCTGGCAATTACATGGCACATACCACAACAAAGTTAGACTAGCTGAAGCTGTCTGTGCCCTACACAGGGACCTATATTGATGGGCAAAGAATGGTGTGGAAAGATGATATAAGAATGAGGTATCAGTGTGATGCCCAGATGGTGGGGTCCCCCAAAAGACCACCATGGAGACTGAATCCCATATGCAAAATCAAAGAGCCTTTATTTTCAAGCTCAGAGCTTGGGCTCTCTGTCTGAAGCAGTGGTGAGAGAGCAGTGAGCCCAGAGACCAGGCCAGGTGGTTTTTTTTTTTTTTTTTTATCATAGCAGAGGTTGGGGTGAGGGAATTTCCAGGGTTCAGGACCCTGACTGGCTGACATTTGTCTAGAGGTATAGGGAATGTTTGGAATGTCAGGTATTTCCTCTTATATGCAGGCCTCACTGGGTGAGGTCAGCTTATGCCTTTTCCTGGGTCCAGGTGTTGCCTACCAGAAGCTGTATCTGGGACTCTAAACCTGTCATGGCAGCTGTGTGGTCAAGCTGTTTTGGGGCCCCCCACAGTCAAGACTTCTCTTTCTTAGAAAAGTTAACTTGTTAACTCCTGCAAAGCCACTGTGGTATCATATCACCAAGGAACAAAAGAATGCCAGGATTAGACATATAAAGAAATTCTATAAAGATATAAAATGTAAACATTGTATTATGCTAAAAATTGAATAATAACTGCAGCAGCTTTGGCCTGAGGATTTTTGTTGGGCCTATTGACACTCTGACCATTAAGAGTTAATAATCCATTACTCAGAACATGGAAATCTGCTTGGGCTGGCTTGGAGATTTTCTTTCTGTCTAGTGTCCTTGAAGCCTCAAGAGCTGCCAGCCTGAGAATAGGCTGTCATATGCCTCTAGAGTTTTAAAAGTTGGGTTATGGGGTTGATGAATAAAAGTGATTGTAAAAGATAACTCTGTTTTGTCAAGGTTTATCAATGATGACTAAAAGATATGCAAGAGGAAGTGAAATACATTTCTGAAAACAGAAATGATATGGTCTGTTTTGGAACATCATGAATCTATCCCTGCATACTGAATTATGTATAAATAAAGAAGTACTCTGGCTGCTAGTCAGTCTGGCTATGAGATTCTCCTGACCACCATGGCCTGGCTCAATCCTTCCCTCGCCTACTCCCTGCCACCTATCAACCACTGGCCCCCGGCAATGTGGATCTGATTATTTGATTACGTCCCAACCAAAACTAATGGCATGTTTCTGTAGTCTATGGTGTTAGAGTATGTGCCTGGAACTCTGGCTCTTACTTCACCAGTGTGAGTCCTCCATGATGTATACACATCCTGCTTCCCTAACACTGGGCCAGAATGATAGGGATTCACAATATGCCCCCATGGTTGTGGACCTAGACACTTCCGCCTAGCCATTTCTGGGTCAAAATAGCCATTTCTGGGTCAAAACGTCTCGCATGACCAGGACCCCATGGCTTTGCGTGGTTGTGTAAATTGCATAGTGCAACCATGTGATCTACGCACATGCATGGAATAGCCACATGAGCCTATGTGTGCAGGCGCAGCCCAGCCTTTATAAGCCAGCACCATATTCTCGGCTCCATCTCTTTATTCACGTGTCTTTCCCGCAGGCCTGAGCACATCTGTCTTTCTCTCTTATCTTAATAAAACTCTTGTTAGTGGATTCTGTCACGTTTTGTGACATTCCCTCGCAGGATAAGAGTGCTGCAAATAACTAACATCTGGTGCCATGATGAACCGGGCGCTTCCGGGCACTCTGTGCCTGGAAACCCGTAAACCGGGGACTCTGCTCCGTATGTGACAGACCACTGTCCATTCACCTGTCCACACGCATTTCCATGCAACACTGCTGCTCCAATTGGTGAGTCCTCCACTTTTCGGCCAGTGTAAACGGTTTACTGAATCTGTGAGAACAACCATTGAATGTCCGGTGTCTCACTGAGTATTCTTGAAACCGGGGAACCCCTGACCACAGTCTTTACTGGCTACGGTCAGCCCCTATTGCAGGCCTAAATTTCTAGCCATCTCCCACGTCTGCAGCTTGAGATATTCCTCATGGTTGGACCACCACCAGTTGGGTCATCCTGGGGCTGTGTGGGAGTGTGGGAGCAACATGTTTTTCCAGCTTGACAAAGTGGTAGACGCTGTTCCGGATTCCCGGGGAATCCTTGCTCTGCACACAGCGGGAGAGGGGGGGGGGGAAGCTGCTTTTCAGTTGACGAGCTATCTAGCAGCCTGTGCCAGGTAAAGATCCGTCCTTGGCCTTAGGGACGCCTGGGGCCTTGGCTGAGGGATCACATTTTTTTTTTCTGCCTCTGCTACAGACATGAGAAATAAGGCTTCCAACCCTATCAGTCCTACCTCTCCCTTAGGCCGTCTTCTTGAAGCTTTGAAACCTCTCAGCTTAATGCCTTACTTAAAGATTCCTAAGCTTATCCGTCTCTGTACTAAGAGATGGCCCAAATATGCTTTAGAAAATAACAAAACATGGCCGCTGAGCGGCTCCTTAGATCCTGATATTTTACGGGAGTTATCTAATTTCTGCCAGCGTGCAGGCAAATGGAAAGAGTTGCCCTATATCATAGCTTTCTTCTTTTTCCATGCTAAACCGTCTCTTCTGGATTCCTTCTCTCCTGCTCATATGCTCCTAGCTATGCCTAAACCAGAGGATTCTCTGACTCCAGAATCTCTGACTCTAGATCCTGCTAATGAACCTCCACCTGTCCAACCTCTGGCTCCCACCCTACTCCTAGGGCGACTGCTCCTTCAGCTCCTTGTCCAGATTCTTCTTCCTCTGAAGCCGATCTTCCTTGGCAGCAGTTGTTCCTTCCTCGGCAGCGGCCGTTTCCAAAGGCCCTGCCCTGGCTCCAACCTTTACTCCTCCTCCTACCCGTTCTCAAACTGCTAAATTCCCAATTCCAGCCATCCAAACCCGTCCATTCTTCTTCCTTTGTGAGAGGTGGCTGGTGTGGATGGACTGATTAAGGTTCATGTTCCATTCTCTCTCGCAGAACTCTTTCAGAGAGAAACTAAGCTGGGTTCTTATACTTCTAATTCTGCTTCCTTTATTAAACAGTTTCAATATATAACTCAGTCTTATAGTTTCACCTCTCATGATATATACATGATACTTCCTAATAATTTACTTCCTGAGGAGCGCAGGCGGGTATGGGAACAGGCTAGGACCCATGCAGATGAGGTTCACCAGACTAACCCCTCACATCCCCCAGGAGCTGAGGCGGTTCCTGACCAAGAACCACACTGGGACTATAATACCCAGGGTGGCTCTCTAGCCAGAGATAGGTTTATTACCTGTCTCCTGACAGGCCTCTGTAAGGCTGCCCTAAAACCAGTAAACTATGAAAAACTAAAAATGATAATTCAAGATAAGGACGAAAATCCATCTCACTTCTTAGAGCGGCTCACCAAGGCTCTACTTCAGTTAGTTCACCAGCTTAGACCCGGAGATCCCTGAGGGCAGGCAGCTTCTAATGACCCACTTAGTCTCACAGAGCTTCCCCGACATTAGGGCTAAACTTAAACGTTTAGAGAATAGCCCTCTGACTCCACAGGCAGATGTGCTGGCGATAGCATTTAAGGTGTACCATGGGAGAGATGAAAAGGCCCAGAAAAGGAGCTGCCAGATGCTGGCAAACACTATCTGACCGGCTCCCCGAAAGCCATTTGGTCCCTGTTTCAAGTGCGGGAAAGAAGGCCATAGGGCATGGGCTTGCACCACCACCCCATGAAGGGCACCGACAGGGCGTTGTCCAAAATGTTGCCAAAAGGGTCACTGGTCAGCTGACTGTCCTAATGTCCCAAGCAACATAGGAACGCCAGATGAAGACCACCCTCTGGCTGACTTTCTAGGCTTGGCCTACAGCGACAACTGACACTGCCCAGTTTCCGCCCTGGCCACTCCCATCTCATACAGGGAACCAGGGGTAATAATAAAAGTAAATGGGTGCCCCATCTCGTTCCTTTTGGACACCGAAGCTACCTACTCTGTCCTGAGAGAATTTTGGGGGCCTACCTCTCCTCGTTTCCCTATTGTTGGGGTTGGGGGACAGCCTTATCTACCTCATCAGACACCATCACTTATTGCATTTTCAGAGGCATCCCTCTCACACACACATTCTTAGTGGTGCCAAGCTGCCCTGTGCCTCTAATGGGAAGGGATCTTCTAGCTAAGGTAGGAACATCCATTTCTTTTGCTCCACACATTCACCCCAGACACGCCAGCAGCTCCCCTCCTCCTTCTCCTAGCCACTCACTCTACTGACTCTAACAGTTCTTTTCCCTTGTTAGCCTCTCAGGTAGACCCAAAAGTCTGGGATACCCAGAACCCTTCTATCGCTAGGCACCATCAGCCTCTTACTATCCAGCTACAGGACCCTGCCAGATATCTCACCCAAGCTCAGTACCCTCTCTCACCCAGAGCCTAAGAGGACTTAAGCCTATCATTTCTGACCTTCTAAGGAAAAAGCTGCTCCACCCAACCTCTTCGCCTTTTAACACCCCCATACTTGCAGTTAAAAAGTCCAATGGAACCTACCGCCTGGTTCAAGACCTCCAGCTCATTAACTCTGCAGTGGTCCCCATCCATCCTGTCCACTATCCCTTCAGGAACCTTTCACTTCTCAGTTCTAGATCTCAAGGATGCCTTCTTTTCTATTCCTCTCAGCCCTCAGTCTCAAAATATCTTTGCCTTCACCTGGACTGACCCTGACACTCACCTGTCCACACAGCTGACCTGGACTGTTCTGCCACAGGGATTCAGAGACAGTCCACACCTATTTGGTCAGGCTCTGGCCTCTGACCTGCTTTTTCTGTCTCTCCCTGGCTCTAAACTAATACAGTATGTAGATGATATTTTACTCTGTAGCCCGTCCTTACAGGTTAGCCAAACTAACACTTCTGCTCTCCTAAATTTCTTATCCAGCCGAGGTTACAGGGTATCTCCTTCTAAAGTTCAGCTGTCAACTCCCCAGGTCACTTATTTGGGTCTAACTATTACTCCAACCCACAAGGCTATTACTGTAGACAGAAAGCATCTAATCCAGTCTCTTACAGTCCCTTCTACTAAACAGGAGATTCTGTCTTTCCTAGGAATAGCTGGTTTCCTACAGTCTTGGGTTCCATCTTTTTCTCTCCTTGCTCACCCCTTATACGAGGCAGCTCAGGGCTCGCCACATGAACCCCTCCTCCATCCTGTCACTAAACCTTTCCAGAAGCTCCAACAGGTTCTTCTTCAGGCCCCAGCACTTCACCTTCCAGACTTAACCGGTCCCTTCTCCCTCTATGTAGCAGAGAAGGAGGGATTTGCCCTAGGAACTCTAGGGCATCAGCTGGGACCCTCCTTTGCACCTGTAGCCTATCTGTCAAAAAAGTTAGACCTTACCAGTTAGGGCTGGGCACCTTGCATCCGTGCCTTAGCCGCTGCAGAGCTCCTTATTTGGGAATCAAAGAAGCTAAGCTTTGGGTTATCCATTACTGTTTTCTCTCACCGTAATCTGTCCCATCTCTTAACTTATAAAGGCTTACAAACTTTACCTCCTTCCCGGGTTCTTTCTCTCCAGGTGGCATTACTAGAGGATGCCACACTTACTTTCTGGACTTGTCCACCTCTTAATATTTCAAGCCTCCTTCCTCAACCTAATGCTGACTATTCTCCTTCTCATTCCTGCACTGAAACCTTAGAGGAACTGTTACCTCACCCTTCACACATACAGGAGGGCACATTGCCTCAGGCTAAAATTATACCTGGTACACAGATGGCAGCTCCTTTTTATATGAAGGGACCCGTAAAGCAGGTTATGCTATAGTGTCAGATACTGAGATAATAGAGGCAGAGGCATTACCCACATACACCTCTAACCAACAGGCTGAGCTGATAGCTCTCACTCGTGCCTTCCAATTAGCACAGGGACAATCTCTAAATGTTTACACAGACTCCAAATATGCTTTTCATATCCTCCTGTCCCATGCTGCTATTTGGAAGGAGCGTGGCCTTCCTACAGCAAAAGGGGGGTCCATATCTAACTCAGGCCAAATAATGGCCATGCTGGAGGCTTCCCACCTCCCTAAGGCTATAGGAATTGTCCACTGCCGGTCTCATCAGACCGATAGCTCTATCATCTCCAGGGGAAACAACCGGGCTGACCAGGCAGCCAGGACAGTGGCCCTCCAGGGCCAAGTCTCACCTCACCCACCACAGGGAATCCATACAGTACAACTTACACCCTCACAGGGAACTCTAGACACTAGACAAATTCTTTCCTATCTACACCAGATAATCCTAATAATCTTGCTCTGTCTCAATTCATAAAAGCTCACCTGCAGCCCACCTCTGAGGACTTACAGTTCTTAAGAACTATTACTGCCTCTTATGAGATCTGCCAAAAAACAGATCCCAATACCAAATACAGGAGTCAGCCTTTTCCCACCCACCAGGCTAGAGGTTCCCTTCCAGGGACTGACTGGCAGCTCGATTTTACCCATATGCCCACCACCAGGAAAGTTAAATATTCCCTCATGATGGTGGACTCATTTTCAAATTGGGTGGAGGCATATCCGGTTTCTAATAAGCGGGCTCAGACAGTTGCAGACCTCCTTCTCTGAGAAATTATTCCTCGGTTTGGGGTTCCTGCTTCTCTTCAGTCTGACAATGGCCTGGAGTTCACCTCTCAGATTTCTCAGACACTAGCTAAGGCTCTTAACATTCCTTGGCATTTTCATATCCCATACTGTCCTCAATCCTCAGGAAAGGTGGAACGTACCAACTGGTCTTTAAAAACTATTCTTACTAAGATGTCACAGGAACTTCACCTTGACTGGGTAAGATTATTGCCTCTAGCTCTTTTCAGGCTCAGGGCTCTTCCTAAAAAGCCTCTTTCAATTTCTCCATTTGAACTAATGTATGGAATTCCAGTTCTAACACCAGGTCTTTTATCCAACCCTCCAACTGTTCCAGATAGCCTGTTAACTCCCCTTTTATGTCACCTAAAGTCTATCCTATGGAGCTATGCAGACTGTTCATTACCTCAGCCGTGTGACAATAATTGTCCACCTCTAATACACATTGGGGATCAGGTTCTTCTCTCCAGGCCAGCGCCCTTCACCCGTTTCCCCTAAGTGGCAGGGACCCTTCAAGGTAATTCTTGTCACTCCTACAGCTGCTAAACTCAGGGACTTGCCTCAATGGGTCCACCTGTCTCATCTAAAACCTTTTATGTCACCTCCATCCCAAAAAAACTCTCTTCATATACATCGAAACCAACAGGGCCTTGTTCTCTTAAGCTCCAGAGGACATCAGGATCCACTGCCTTGTCACCAATTCCAGAGGAATAAGGTATCACCCCTTCCTTTCCCAACGAGGGCCACATAGAGCCGGAGGCAAAAAGGACCATCAGAAATATCCAGGCAGTAAGGAAAAATGTAATACAACAGTCTATCATTGTTCAATACTCAGCAACTGATCACCTGCATTTCCTAATGCTAAACTAATGAAGGAAACAGGTGCCTTAAATAAACTACCTCTAATAAGGCTTGTCACAGGTAAAAATTAAGCAGAGTACTAAGGCCAGATCTACCTCAGATAAATGTCACATGTCTCCATCTGGGCAGGCCAGATCTACCTCAGATAAATGTCAACTTCAAAAATAAAATAGTAATGATTCTTTTTTCTCTTAAGCTTTTTCTATGTCACCAGTATCTTGTCAGACAAAAGGTTCCCAGCCACATCACGAAGGATGGACAGCTGCAGAACAAGGGGACAACAGAACTTGATTCCAGGACTCCCACCATCATCCCAGGACTTCAGAAGCTACCCTCCCCATTTCCCCCAAGAGCCAGCTGGCGACCACCATTCAGCCAGAAACAATCTTTGAGAGAAACAACGCTCCATACCCACTTATGCACCATTTTTTCTTTCTTTCTTTCTTTCTTTTTTTTTTTTTTAAAAAAAACCAAGAGTCTGGGATGATAGGGATTCACAATACGCCCCCATGGTTGGGGACCTAGACACTCCCGGCACCATATTCCCAGCTCAATCTCTTTTTTTTTTTTTTTAAGATTTATTTATTTATTATGTATACAGTGTTCTGCCTACATGTATGCTTGCAGGCCAGAAGAGGGCACCAGATCTCATTATGGATGGTTGTGAGCCACCATGTGGTTGCTGGGAATTGAACTCAGGACCTCTGGAAGAACAGTCAGTGCTCTTAACCACTGAGCCATCTTCCAGGCCCCCAGCTCAATCTCTTTATTCACGTGTCTTTCCCATAGGCCTGAGCACATCTGTGTCTCTCTCTTATCTTAATAAAATTCTTGTTAGTGAATTCTGTCGTGTTTCGTGACATTTCCTTGCAGGGTAAGAGCGCCGCAAATAACTAACACAGAACTCAATCATTCCCCTCCCAGAAATGGACTACCAGCCCCAGGCCAGCTCCTGTTTGGTTCCATGCCCAAGAGTCTTGATACCCAAGGTTTGGGAGCAGTAACACAAGCAGCCACTGTCAGTAATTGCTAACTGTACCTGCTACTATGAGTCACTGGTCACTGGTTGTGGAGCACAGAGCCAGGGACAGTCAAGGCCCACAGTAATAAGCCTCTAACCATAGCACCTAATGCCACAAATCTTTGACCTGTAGAGATGGGAGCCATGATCCTGTTTTTCAGGACCCAGAGTTGCAATCCTCTGGATCTGCTAGTCTAGCTCAAGGGCCCTTGACCCAGAATCACCAGCACTAAAATGACACCTATTCCTGACTTCCAACCAGATAAAGCAAAGAAACCAGACAGAAACAAAACAAAAAACTCTTCAAGTGTTCTCCCTCACCCATCCCATATTATGTAGTTCTGGCTGTCCTGGAACTTACTATATAGATCAGGCTGGCCTGAAATTCACAAAGATCTTCCTGCCTCTGCTTCCAAAGCATTGAGATTAAATGCATGTGCCTTATTTGGTCCTAGAATTTCAAAAATAAAGGGGAACAGACCACCAAGTCTATTAACCAGAAGTAAATTTTATTCCACCACTGTGGGGCACCAAAACTTCTAGCTAGCTAGGGCCACAGGCAAGTCAGGATTTAGTGCTGTGACCATGAGAGGAGGCCAGAATCTTCTTTTTATAGCAGAAAAATACATGCAGGATGGGGAGTTAAAAGAATTTTTACAAGGTTAGGCCTTGAGGAGAATATATTCTGAGATTTATGACTTCTGATTAACGGGTGTTAGTTCAACATGTTTATGAAAGCCTATGGCTATCCTGACACAGATGTTGGTCGTCTTAATTCCTAAGCAGCCATTCTTCCCATAACTACAAGGAATGTACGGCAAAGGGTCATATAAGAGTGACTGCTAAAGGTTAACTTGTTAGCTGTGATACTCCTGGAACATATGTATAAGCTATATGAATAGGCATACAATTTTTTCTTATTTTTGGGCTCTTCAGTGCCCCTATACCCAGCCAAACAACACATTTATTTTTAGGTCATCTGATTGTAAATTCAGTTTTATTTTCACAGGTCCTTTTATTTGTACTTAAGAAAATCATAGAGGATCTAGCCACTCCATCCAGCCAGATCCTGCATATCCTTCTCCAGGGCCTAACCTGGTAAATAGATGAAACTTTATAAAAGATCATACTGAGTGAGGTAACCCAGATTCAGAAAGACAAACATCTCATGTTTTCTCTCTTCTGAGGCTTCTAGCTCCAAAACTTCAGATGTGAGTACACATGCTGGAGTAATTGCAAAACCCAGCAAATTAAAGAGACCATTGCTGTTGTGGGGGAGCAGGGGAGCAATAGAGGGAAATAGCAGGGTACGAATAATCTGATGGGGTATGCTAGATAGTTTTATAACAACTTGACACAAGCTAAAGTATCTAGCTATAGCCAAGTCTGTAGGGCATTTGCTTAATCAATGGTGGATGGGGGAGGGCCCAGCCCATTGTAGGTGGTGCTATCCCTGGGCTGGCAGTTCTGGGTTTGATAAGAAAGGAGGCTGAGTAAGCCAGGATGAGCAAGCCGGTAAGTAGCACCCCTCCATGGCCTCTTCATCAGCTCCTGCCTCCAGGTTCCAGCCCTGCATGAGTTTCTGACATCACTGCTTTTGATGATGAACTATTATATGGAACTGTGAGGTAAATAAACCTTTTCTTCCTCAACTTGCTTTTGGTCATGGTGTTTCATAACAGCAATAGTAACTCTAACCAAACCATGGGAAAATGGTTGTTAAGTAAAGACTAAGTGAAACCACCAAACTAGACCACTTTATGGGTAAAATAAAGTTTATTTAGGGAACAAATGGCCAGGTTGTCTCCAAGGATAGAGGACAACAGTCACAGGAAAAAGGCTTGTCAGTTTTATTGGGAAGGTAGTAGTGGCAGGAGGCCCATGAGTCAGAGTAGCCAGGGGTTAGAATGAAGACTTTGAACTGTTGCAGGATTTTTGGGTTAATCAGGAACTAGATGCCCCTTTGGGGGCAGATCAGGGTGGTATTGACTTTCCTGGTAAACAGGAACCCACCTTACAAGATCTCTGGGGAATGTTGAGTTTAATTTTCTGTTTACCCAATAACAATCCTGTTTACCCAGTCAGAGCCCAGGCCATCATCTTAGGACACTGTCAGTGGCACTGCCATTTTTGGGGCTCACTGTGGTGATGTATTGTGTCCCTCAATATACTGTGTCCCCCAATAAAATTTATCTGAGGATCAGAGGAAAAAGCCAGCCACTATAGTAAACATAGAAGTTAGGCGATTGTAACACATGCCTTTAATCCTATCATTCGGGAGGCAGGGATCTGTCTGGATCTCTGTGAATTCAAAGTCACACTGGGAACAGAGCCAAGCATGGTGACACATGCCTTTAATCCCAGTACTAACCATAGAGGTCTGGAGGTCTGTACAGATAGACAGGAAGTGACAGAGCTGGGCAGGAAGAGGAAGTGATGTAGCTGGACAGAGAGAGCAGATGAGATAGTAGAACAGAAAGGCATATAGGTGTGTGTATACAGCAAGTCGGTCTCTTTGGTGACTGAGGTGTTGGTGAGGTGAAGTTAGCTTGTGGCTTTTCCTATTTCTCTGATCTCTCAGGTTTTCACCCCTATATCTGGTTCCAGGTTTTTATTTAATAAGACCATTTAGCAATTTGTCTATAGCTCACTTAGGATCTAACAATGGGAGCTTTAATTAGGTTAGGGGAACGAAATACAGGAGAGAAGAGGGTAAAATAACAGTAATGATGTCTGAAAAATTTATAAGGAATGACACTATTAACTAGCTACCTAAACAACCAAACCTATAATATAAATACACATATATAATTTAAATGAATCTTTCCAAGTGGGCTGACAATGGTCCCTCTAAGAACCAAAGACTAACAAAAATCCCAACACCAGGCATGAGAAGGCCTCTTTTGAGTTGTTGGTCAAGGCTGTTCAAAAGACTCAAAATACTACAAGTTATTGCTATTGTCCTTGGTCCCCTTACTCCCAGAGGTGGACAGTAAGTACCTATTGCAGAAGAAATCATTCACTTCAGACACAGGGCCCAGAGGCCCCTGAGATGGAACTGACTTGGAAGCTTCTTCCTTGACAACTAGCTTCCATGGTACCAGAAGGCATCATGCAAGCTTCCAAAGGAGGGAAGCAAACACCGGTCCTACCCAGCTATGATACCTATGAGCCACAACAATGATACTGCATGATAGCCCTAAGGGTGCAAGAGTAGCACACATACCTTGGTGGTAACCAACAGCTTCTAATTGGACTCAAGACCTGCACAAGAGGGAAATCTTGCTTGGTAACAGAAACCTAGCCAACTACCCAGGGCTCATAAAATTATGGATCTTTGAAGAGAATTTGTAACTACTACTTTACTAAGCCAGCATAATCCCTAACTATATTATAAATATTTGTCCTTATATCCACAGATAAATGTAGTTTTCACCACTTATCTAATAAATTTCTTTTTGTAACAGATGGAGATTATTACCAAAAATGTAGAATTTCTCTACATTTAGGGTTGCCCCTCCCCCAACCCTAAAATAAACTTGCCAGTGGATGTTGCATGTCTGCCATGTGAGTAACTTTCCACTGTCTGCCATGCCCGCATGGCCTGGTCTCACCTGCAGTGGGGCACCTTGGTCCAAAACCCGCCAAGGCCTCCCTAGTGCCATATGATTACAGTGAGGAAAAAAGATTCTAGGATCTAGAGGATTAGGGAGTTTGCTATGAGATTGTGTCTTATAGGGATGTCATAAACTATACCCATAAAAATACTGATTAAACATGAGCTGAACAAGGACAACAATAATAGACATGCTAATGTGGATGGGGTAGGGGTGGAGTAGAGGAGGGTACCCCTGAGGCCTCAACTACAGGCAACTATGGAATGCTAACATAGGAGAAATAGTCTGTCTCCTATAAGGAAGAGCACACCATTTGGTTATCTGATACAAAATGGTCAGTCCTGAAAATACATACAAATAATATTATACAGACTGAGCAAGTTGTATTTATACATTTAGTAATATATAAGTATAAAATATACATACATGCATGTAAAATGATTTTTTAAAAGGCCATGAATTTGAAAGAGAGCTAGGAAAGGTATGTAGGAGGGAGGAAAGGGAAAGGGGAAATGATGTAATTCTGTTATAATCTCAAAAAATAGAAGAAATAATTAAAAAGAGAAATGAAAACTACAGAATAACACCAGGAAATGATAGTCAATGGGCCCAAAATTCTACCTGCCAAATACACGGATACTAGAATATGGGGCAGGAAGATCATATGTTTGGATGACAGGATAATTACATCTTTATTTTTGCAAACATTTTTTCTAAAATGTGCTGTTTTCTTAAATCTTAGCAACAAACCCATAGTTATAATGTATTAATGATAATCCTGTCACCATAAAAATACATATTCATGTTACATCAGCACTGATGTATATAATTTTGAAATGTCATTTATGATTATCACTTTCTTTTTTTTTACAGTACCATTCAGTTCTACATATCAGCCATGGATTCCCTTGTTCTCCTCCCTCCCGCCACCCCCCCATTCCCACCTCGATTATCACTTTCTAAATCATAGTCATTATTACATTTTCTACTATAGCTTACTGTGCTTATAAGAAAAAATGCAGAGCTCAGAGCACAGCTCAGGTCAAGCATTTGCTGAACTTCCTCACATCTCTGGGTGTCAGGGACCAAACATGAACCATGGAAAAGTACTAGCTAGGCCAGAGAACAAGCCACAGGCCCTAAACCAGATGCCCCCAAAGATAAAGAACATCCTGCGGTCAGGTAGCATAGCAACAGAACAATGGGCCCTGACCAGTGACCTTATCACCTAGCACAACATCCTGCAGCTTCACGACCTGCACGCCCCCCCTCAGCTGCATGTACCCCCTCAGCTGCACATCCTGTACCCCTTTCCTCCTCCCTGCCCCCTCCCCCTCCCATGCTATATAAGCCTTGCTGAGGAAAATAAAATTTGCAGCTTGATCAGAACCCTGTCTTGCTGTCTTCCTTCATGTCTCCCATCCCTTTCATTCTCTCCTGCTGGTGGGTCGCCCCCATTGAGACCCCACTGGTTGGGGCACCTGGGTTTAATCTTTAGTACCCCAGGAGAGTTAGGAGAAGAAATGTAAACTTATATTACCAGAGTACATGTCTCTTTGGTTTTAAGAATACTTTTAATAACTTTCATATTGAGCTAATTTCTTTTATAATCTTATATAATTCATTTTATTCATTCAAAAGTATTTATTCTAAGCAGGGACCTGTGAACTGTACCAAAACACCAATCAAGTTTATGGTACAAAACTGTCTTGTCCAACACAGCAAAAGCTAAAGCTTGGAAGTCCTGAAAAAGAAGAGCAATGACTACTCAGAAAGAGAGTCACACAGACTCTTTGGGTTTCTTTTGTGGAGAAAAGAGAACAACTGTATTTTATAGTCTGGTATTTAAAGGGCAGAGTAGAATTACTGGGAGTGTTGGGCTTTATCAGCTTTAAAGGTCATAAGGGCTCAGAGCTACCTCATGACATATGTCTCCCCAAAGCTCAGGAAAGTATTTTCCTTCTGACTCCTAGATTGCTTTGCAGCTTTCCATAGGACCAACAAGGGCAGGATTACCTAAATCACAGGTTGCCCTTGAACTTAGGTTTGCCCATGATGAAAGCTTTACAGGCTGTCTGAATAGCATCCCTTTCCCCAAATAATTTCTTTCCTCAGTAGTTATCTTCTTAGTATGGCCTAAATTAGGTTACTAGAATTGTTACATTCCAACCAAATGAAATTTCAGGACAATCCATATCTTTAGGTATAATTTATATACAACATTTTATAATTCAACAATACAAAGCTAGCTGCAAGGGAGCCTTGAGGAATGTAATTTCTACTTTCAAAATGACTATGACTACAAGAAACTGGGCATGAGACAAGAGGCAAGGGGATCTCTGTGAGGCAAGCCTGGTCTACATAGCAAGTTCCAGGCCATCCAGGGCTACACATTGATACCCTGCCCCTCCCCCCCCCAAAAAAAGGAGGAGAAAGAGGTGGTGGAGAAAACAGCACAGGGTACAACAGAGAAAAGTGAAGGAAACTATCATTTTTCTTTCTATCTCAGCATCTTGAAGTGCTGGGATTGTACATATGTACCACTATAACACCAGGATCCAATGTAATTTCTTACTATGAGAAATGATATCATGTATTGTTCTAAAATATTGTTTGTAAGCTTAGGAAATAGGAAGGTTTTTTGTTTTGTTATTTTTGGCTTTTGGAGACAAGATTTCTCTGTGTAGCTTTGGCTGTCTTAGAACTTGCTCTATAGACCATGTTAGCCTCGAATTCACAGAGATCTGTCTGCCTCCGCTTCCCGACTGCTAGGATTAAAGGTGTGCTGCCACCACCTAGCTTGTTTTTTTTTTTTTTTTTTTTTTTTTTTGAGACAGTGTCTATGTATTTCTGGCTGTCCTGGAACTCACTCTCTAGACCAAGCTGGCCTCAAACTCATAGAGATCTACCTGTCTCTGCCTCCTGAGTGCTAGGATTAAAGGCATGTGCCAACACACTTGACAGGTAACAAGTCCTAAGGTTAAATATTATGATCTTGACAGAATATAATAGTGGCTTTTGTTGTTGCAGTTGTTTTGAGACAGGGTCTCTTGAAGTTCAGGAGGACCCTCAACTCCTATTGCAGCTGAGAATGACCTTGAACTCTTTGATCCTCCTGCCTCCACCTCCTACATGCTGGTGTGACAAGACAAAGGTTCTTCCATTTTTCAGGTGGAACCATCTTTGGCTTAACTGACACCCTGTTTTCCAGTCCCACTGTGAAAAGCCCTGTGGGAAAGCACTCAACCCTGTTCTAGATACTTGGGGTTGAAATGCCCCAGCTAACTGCACGTTTTTAGCTTCTGTTAAACCAGCAGTTCCCAACCTGTGGGTCAGGACCCCCAAAGACCACTAGAAAACATGTTTACATTATGATATGTAACAGTAGCAAAATTACAGTTATGAAGTAGCAACAAAAATAATCTTATGATTGGGGGTCAGCACAACATGAGGTATAGCAGGAATCTTTTTTTTTTTTTTTTTTTTTTTTTTTTCCAAGACAGGGTTTCTGTAGCTTTGCGCCTTTCCTGGAGCTCACTTGGTAGCCCAGGCTGGCCTCGAACTCACAAAGATCCGCCTGGTTCTACCTCTTGAGTGCTGGGATTAAAGGCATGCGCCACCAACGCCTGGCTATAGCAGGAATCTTAAAAGGTCTTATTAATAAAAACAAACCCAGAGCCAGGTATTGGGGTGAATGCTGGAAGATCAGAGAAGCAGAACAAGCCACAGCTTCCTCACCGTGCCAATTCCTCAGCTGATCTTGTTTCCTCAAACTGGAAGCCTCTGTATCCTCATGGATCTCAGCTGAACTGTGCTGCTCAAAGTCTAAAATCTTAACCACCTTAGTTCCTGGTCCTCACACCTTATATACCTTTCTGCTTTCTGCCATCACTTCCTGGGATTAAAGGCTTGAGTCACCATGCCTGATTGTTTCTAGTGTAGCCTTGAACTCACAGAGATCCGGATGGATTTCTGCCTCCCAAGTAATAGGATTAAAGGCATGTGTGCCACCATTTTCTGGTCTCTATGTCTATCTAGTGGCTGTTCTGTTCTCTGACCCCAGGTAAGTTTATTAGGGTGCACGATATTTTGGGGGATACAATACCACCACAATGAGGAACTGTATTAAAGGCTTGCAGCACTAAAGAAGGTTGAGAACCACTGTGTTAAGCTGCTCACTTGCTTTACTTCCCCCTGCAACTGCCAGCCAGGATGAAGTTTTTCTGTATTCTTTGCCTTTAAAAGTTCCTTGTACCTGAGTTTGAGACCAGCCTGGTCTACAGAACAAGTTCCACAACAGCCAGGGCTACACAGGGAAACTCTGTCTCGAAAAAACAAAACAGAATAAAAACAACAACAACAACAAAAGAGCTTCATGTAAATATATTTGAGGCTGTGCTCTGTGAGAACTGTTTCCAAGCAGTCGCTGGGCAGCTTAATACAGACTCAATTTGGAATTCGGTGGTGCTGAGTGATCTTTGAGCCTCTACCCTGAAACACTGGTATAGCAGATCTGTGCCATCACCTTCACTGATTTAGCCTTTGATTCTGAATGTTGAGAGGATCTGTAATTTATAAGAGCAGACATCATATAGAGCCACGTGGCAACTTATATATTAATAGAAATGGGTTGATTTATGATATAAGAACAGTTAGCAAGAAGCCTGCCATGGCCATACAGTTTATAAGTAATATAAGTCTCTGTGTGTTTACTTGGTTGGGTCTGAGCAGCTGCAGGCCTGGCGGGTGACAGAGATTTCTCCTGACCTTGGGCCAAGCAGAACTGGGGGAAACTCTAGCAACAATATAGAGTAAGCTGTATTTATTTATTTACTTTTTATGTGCATTGGTGTTTTGCTTGCATATGTCTGTGTGAGGGTGTGGGATCCCTGTTACAGACAGTTGTGAGCTGCTCTGTGGGGATTGAACCCTGGTCCTCTGGGATGAGCAGTCAGTGCTTTTACTGCTGAGCCATCTCTCCAAGCCCCAGCTGGGTTTTTAAAACTTTTTTATTTATTATTGACTTTTGCCAACCTGTGCAGATCTTGTCTGCTGGACCTGGGATCTGGGAACCTGAAAGAATGGGGTGGACTACAGTCTAGACAACCTTACTTCAGTTTCAATGTACTTTTCTACAGGAATGTAACAAAGAAAGCAATGATCCAAAGAAGACTGCTTGAGTTCAAGAAAACATGATCAGAAACACATGTATATAAACACCAGTAAGCACATTCTAAATATTAACAGAGCATCCCTTTCCCAGAGCTTTCTTAGGACAGACCAATTTAAACACAGTGCCTGGAACATACTATTGGATTGTATCTGGGGAAGCATGGGAGAAAGACAGAAGCCATATCCAGATTCAGGGCACACTGACCAGACTGGGTTCTACAGCTATGTACTAACATCCAACAAGAATAACGATGCTTATAAACTGAATGTAAATGCCCAACACAGGAGGCATGAAATCATGTCCAAGAACAATCCAGGGAACAAAATGCACCTGAGGTAAAAGGCCCTCCCCCTTTTTTTTGTAGAACCTTTCTCACAGTTTCCCCAGGCATTGTTGACCACATGTCATTCTTTTGACCTTGTTCCGATATATCCCCCTTTTTAAGTTTTAGGGTATTTATTCTTTAGAGCCGCTGAAACCCTAAGAGAAGTACGAAAAGACATATGGAAAGTACAATGCTAGATGCAAGAGCACTATGCATGACACTGACAACAGGAATGAGGATCCATGCCCTGTAAGGCATCAGCAATCTTTCTGTTATTCCTTGTCCTGAAATTTCAGACAACTGGTCTAGTTCTTTATACCACACGGGATAAGACAATGGCCACATGTAGTGCTGAGCATCCTGAAAATGCTGGAAACCTTGAGTAATAGATTCCCATTAGTGCAGATTTAAAAAATTTAAAGTAGGCTGGGCCTCAGGGGCGCACGCCTTTAATCCCAGTACTCGGGAGGCAGAGGCAGGTGGATCTCTGTGAGTTCAAGGCCAGCCTGGCCTACAGAGCGAAAGCCAAGACAGGCACCAAAACTACACAGAGAAACCCTGTCTCGAAAAACAAAACAAACAAAAATTTAAAGTAAAGAAGGTAACAGCAAGAGTATCTCAGAAAGTAGTTCCCTCATTTTTACTTTTTGAAAGTTATTTTTTAAGGGTGAAATGTGTACATTCTACAAATGTTTGATCTTGTGGGTTATAAGGGATTCTAGTGATGTGTTGAATTTGTCATTCATAACAGAATTTTTAAAAGTTCCTACTAGTAAAAGTTGGACCATTATCAATTTTTTTTTTTTTTTTGGTTTTTTGAGACAGGGTTTCTGTGTAGCTTTGCGCCTTTCCTGGAGCTCACTTGGTAGCCCAGGCTGGCCTCGAACTCACAGAGATCCACCTGGCTCTGCCTCCCGAGTGCTGGGATTAAAGGCGTGCGCCACCAACACCCGGCCCATTATCAATTTTTAACTGTGCGGGAATACTGGTAGTAAAAAATGTCTGCAATTGGGTGGAAATAAGAGCTTTGGAAGGGGGTAATTTACTTAACTTTGAATGCTCAATAGTTAATATTTTATCATGTAAGGCATGACCATCAATAATTAAAATTGTCATGTGGCCATCTTTGCTTGGGGAAGAATATCATTAGCAACCAGGGCACCTAAGATCTGAGAGTCATTGACATACACAGGAATGTGATTTTCTTCCCAGTTAACAAAATGAGGTACAGGAGGATCTGGTACATAAGCCTGTGTGTGGAGGTGGGTGCTGTAAGGAAAAGGAACTTCAACAGCCTTAAAGATGCACATATCACCCAGAAACACCTAGACAGGGCCTGGCCTCCTGGCCAGTAGATTGCCCAGTAGGGATCACTGTAGGGCCACAGGTCAGCCCTTTCCCACCAGAACTTGCACCTGGGGGTCAAAAGCCGTAGCTAGATTTCAGGGGTAAGGCTGCCACCGCTGGTGACTTCAGTGTTCTCCAGGTAGGCTTTCATCTCAGGGTCCAAACAGCTCCCTGCTGTCCTCCAGGGAAACAGGGGCAACCCACTGCTCATAACCTGCAGGAAACGCCACTGGCTCCTGGAGGTTTTCCAACCCAGGCTGAAAGCCATTAGTATTTCTCCAAACCTCAGGTTCTGTCAGTGTTGCTATTAACAAGGACTGCTCCCCAAGCAGACAGGATGAAGGTCAGCCTCTCCACTTAGTGGACACTGGAAGTTTGGATCTAAACATCAAACAAACAAACAAGCAATACTGAAAATTCTTAATCCATATCTTTCAACATAACAAGAAAATAAGCTAGTGTAAGCTCTAACAGCTCACAAGCACAAGTTCATTTCAGAGGACAGCTTTGGCTTATCAATTTGGGTAAAGAAATCCAGTTACTTGCTTTCTTTTTTCTTTTTTCTTTTTTTCACTGTGAAATCCTTTTAGTAATTCATAATGACAAAAATACACAGACATTTTATTTTACAACAATCTTCAAGAAAGTGAAATAAGGTATACCTTTTTGTTGTTTTGTTTTTAGGATACACTTGCTCTGGGGCTAAAGAGATGGCTCAGCAGTTAAGAGCACCTGATGCTCTTGCAGAAGACCCAGGTTCAGTTCTTAGCACCCACGTGATATTTCATAATCATAACTCCAGCTCCAGGAGCTCTGGTGGCCTCTTCTGGCTTTGTCAGGCACCAGACACAGACAGACAGACAGACAGACACACGCACGCACGCACACACGCACACAAGCACAAGCACACGGTACATTTATACACACGGAGGCAAAACAGCCATACCCATCAAATACAGACATACTGTAGTCCAGGCTGCACTGGAATTCACTATGTAGACCAAACTGACATTAAGCTTGCAGTTAGGCTCCTGCTTCTGTCTCCTGAGTGCTGAATTACAGCTATATGCCATTATACTCAGCCTGGACTTCATTGTAATAGGACACCAACTTCTAAATTCCGGTCAATATTGACTCGACTTTACCAAACCTAAACTTAAAATATCTATAACCCAAAGTATACATTGGTAAGGAGAAAGGAAGAATGCCATCTTTTGTTGTTTTCTGGCACAGGGTCTCTCTCTGGCTGTCCTGGAACTCATGCCTTGAACTCACAGATCTCCACCTGCATCTGCCTCCAGAGTGCTGGACTAATGGCTTGTGACACTATGCCTGACCTGCTGTCGTTGTAAAGATTTCTGTTTATTTGTGTGTCCGAGTGTATGTGACTGTCTGCCGAGGCCAGAGGCACCAGCTCCCCTTATAGGCAGTCGTGAGCTGCTGACATGGGTACTGAGAACTGACCTTGGTCTTCTGCAAGAGCAGCAAGTGCTTTTAACCTCTGGGCCACCTCTCCAGCTCCTTTGTTGTCATTATTGTTGTTGTTTTCAGACAGTCTCATGGCTCAGATTGGCCTCCAACTAAATAGAAAAGGATGATGATGAATTTCTGACTCTCCTACGTCACAAGCGCTGTGCAGCCACTACTCCAGGTTTATTTTTGCTTGGGGTCAAACCCAAGGCTTCATGCATGCTAAGCAAGCACTCTACCAATGGAGCTTTAAGGTTCACAGCAGAGCAATAAGGAATTACTTTGAATTTGAACACCAAGTCTTCCCAGCACTGACAGTTCAGTTATGAAGAAGTTATAAAGGCAATCTAAGTAGGTACTCAAATTATGCTATAAGAAAGATAGCAGGCTGGGTACGGTAGTGCACACTTTGCCTTTAATCCCAGAATTTGGGAGGTAGAGGCAGGCAGATCACCGTGGAAGAAAGAAGAGCTGAACTCAAGCCAGACTGTCAGTACACCCCGCCATGCCTGACTGGGGCAGTGCTACTGTCTAGCGGTCTTGACTGGGTTCAGTTTTCTCTGTCAGTAACACAGTTAAAAAGCAGGAAAACTTTCAAGTTCAACAGGTAGCAGTGGAGAAATCTCAGACACTGAAAACAGGAGCAGACAGAATCAATAGTTTAGGAAGGGCTTTTTTTGAGGGGTGAAGAAACACACACATGCAGCAAACACACAGAGAAAAAGGCTCTCCTCAAAGTAGAAGGGGCACTTGCGGAGCTGGAAATCCAGTCTCTTCTTGAGGGTTAGGGTTTTTTAAGTCTCTGAAGGGTCGTGCTCCCCTAATTTGGTGTTCATCACTTTGAAGAAAGACGGGATGGCTGGCTGGACAACTATTGTGAAAACATGTCCTGTTCTGGCCTTCAGCTTGTGGAGCCAGTCCCTCAGTAGGGGCCTGCTGGAAGGAGAAAAGCTCACAGGGCCTTTGTTTTAAGATGCCAGGCTTTTGTCTCAGGTCAGGAGGGTGAGGAAAAACCATCCATCTCGAAAGTTTTCCACTTTATTATCCAGTCATGGCCCCTCTTCCTATCTGTCTGACTCCAATCCCTCAGTAGGTGGACTGCCTCCCTGGACTACTATCTTACAAAAAGACAGACAGACAGAATGAACAAACCCCCTGGAGAGAAGGTGCAGGCATTGAGAGCTTGCTTCTCTTCCGCAGGACCAGGGTTTGGTTCCCAGTGTCAGTGTCCCAGAGTGTGTACCTGTAACTTTAGCTTCTGGTGACACATTCTGGTCTACACACACACACACACAGGCACACACGCACACATGCAAAAGGTTAACAATGCAGGGCACATTAGCACATGTTTGTAATCTCATCACTTGGGAGGCTAGGGCAGGATTGCCTCTAATTCGACCAAGTCTGGGCTGCATTGCAGGCCAGGGCTACAAAGTGAGACCTTGTCTCAAGCAAAGAAATAAAAAGGTTAAGTTACAAACAATGCTTGTGACCACGTTACTTTCCTAAGAAAAAAAAAGAAAGAAAGGACAGGACTCTGCTTTTAAAGGGTACTGCGGTCCTTACCTGACTTTGCTGGAGCTTCACGCGCAGGAAGAAAAAAAAAAATGTACACTGAATCTCCTTTCAGGGGAGAGGAAGTCTCAGGCGGCAGCTGGAAAAACACTGGGCCGCCAGAAAGAGGAGGCGGAGAAACGTGGACTGCGCAGCTGCCAGGACACACCAGCTCCGCCCTTCTTCCTAGCTGTGTTTTGTTCTGGACCTCTGGGTTCTCAAGGCAGTTGGGAAGCATAACGCCCCTCTGTAACCCTGAGACTAGGGGCCGTGTCCTCTGGTCAGTCCCTATAGACCTGGAGCACAATTGCACAGCTTTGTGCGCCATGTCTGGGGAATTCTGATTTATAAAACCTCCTGCAGAGCTGTATGCAGCCAGCGCCGTCCTGAAAGTATGAATCTGGAGAGGTGAGTAAACTTTTTATGACACATTCAGTTGCGATAAATCATAATATATGGCTCCCCTATTGTAAAGTCACAGCCCAGGGCGATTTTCAACCTGTAGGGCTCAGGTTCTGAATCTCTTAGATTCCCCACAGGTCCCTCAACTCACGACTCCAAAATTAAGCCATCTCACTTTCATTAATGAAAATCTATGATGTACATGAAAAAAAAAATCCCAAACTAAGAAAATGACAAGCTATGTTTCTGTATCTAAATTTACCATTTGAGGAATGCTCCTCAGATGCCTGGTCAAAATCTGAATCTGAAGTTGTTAGGAGTTTTTACGTAGCCTGAAACCCTGGGAGCCATCTCTAATCCTAGCTAACACTCAGGAGTGGATGGAAGAGGTTCAAGGTCATACTTAGCAAGTTAGAAGTCAGCCTGAGCTACATGACACGCAGTCTCAGAAAAAAACAACAAAAGAAAAGCTGGACCCATCTAGGTGACTCAGTGTGCCAGGGCCACTGCCAAGCCTGACAACCTGAGTTCCACAGAGCCCACAAGTGTCTTCTGACTTTCACACCCCAGCACACACACACACCACAATAAAAAAAATGTAATAAAAACTTTAGAAATCTGTGTTTAGGGGCTAGAGAAATGGCTTAGTGTAGTGCAGTGCTTGCAGAGGATCTGAGTTTGCCTCTCAGACCCACACAAGGTGATTCACAACTGCCTGTATTCCAGCTCGAGGGGATCCAAGGTCTCTGCCCCCTTGGGCATCTGCACTCATGTACACAGACACACAGATGCACATAATTAAAAATAGAAATACCAGGAGCCGTCCCCAGTGGTAGACAGGTCCCAGAGAGGAGGGTGAGGGAAGGAGTGACCGAGACATGGTGGTAGGGAGAGTAGCTAGAGTGTTTCTCCCCCCTCCCCCACAGGGTTTCTTTGTGTGGTTTTGGTGCCTGTCCTGGATCTTGCTCTGTAGACCAGGCTGACCTCGAACTCAAAGAGATCTGCCTGGCTCTGCCTCCCAAGTGCTGGGATTAAAGGCGTTCACCACCACCCAGTGCCAGAGTGCTTCTTTATTTATACAGAATTTAGTAAGCAGGGATAGATTCATATTGTTCCAAAACATAGGTCATATCATTTTTGTCTTTGGACATGTGTTTCACTTCCTCTTGCTCATCTTTTAGTCATCATTGATAAACTGTGACAGAACAGAGTTATCTTTTTCAATCATTTCCCCTCAAGTTTTGACATCACTGATGAACAGAGTTATCATTTTTACTCATGACCCCATAACCCAATTTTTAAGAATCTAGAGGCATATGACAACCTGTTCTCAGGCTGGTAGCTCTGGTTGCTTCAAGGATGCTAGAGCAAAACAAAATTTCAAGTCAGCCCAGGCAGATTGCCATATCCTAAGCAGAGTATTATTAACTTTTAATGGTCAGAGTGCCCAAGAAAATTCCTCAGTCAAAAACTTCTGCAGTCATTATTCAAATTTTGGCACAATACAAGGTTTATATTTTATATCTTTGTAGAAGTTATATATATGTCTAATCCTGGCATTCTGTTGTTCCTTAGTCCTATGACACCACAGTGAGTCTGCATGTGCTAACTTTTCTAAGAAAGGGAGGCCCTGACATCTCATTCTTCTATCATCTTTCCACTCCATTCTTTGTTCATCATTATAAGTCTTTGTGTGGGGCAATCAGCTAATCTTTACCAGCCTCTGCCTTCCTGTGTTTTGAGATTGAAGGCATGCACTACCACGCCGGGCTCTAAGCTTTCCTTTAATTCCTTTTCACAAGTTGGAATCTCAGATGGGTGGCATCTTGCTGTGAGGTCACTGCTCCTTTTATTTAACTTCTTAATCTGTTTATCTCCTTGGACACAGGATTTAGCTCTATTCCACTTCCTGGTGCCTCTTTTCTCAATCTGTATATTTTGTATTTTTTATTTGCTCTGCTTGCTTCTTTTCATTATAAATCTTCATTAGAGTTAACACTAATAACCACATGACAGACTCTGTACTAGGCTACTTTGAGATTTCCTCTGCCAATGGAATTAATCCAAAGCTCTTCACTTTAACCTCCAGCAGACTTTTCAGACAAGGGAAAAGGCAGCCACATTCTTCACCAAAATATCACAAGAACCATCTCCAGGCAACAAACTCTCCAGGCAACAAACAATTTCTTCTCCTCTGAAACCTCTTGAGAAATTGTCCCCGTCCCCCCATCCCCCCCCCCTTCAAATAACTTAGAACCACTGTCTTCCATGCTCCTACTAGTATACTTAAAGCATTCCACTGCTTTTCTAATCTACAGTCCCTAAGTCCATATTCATTCAAAGAAAAACATGGTCAGGCCTATCACAGCAATATCCCAGTCTGTGGTACCAACTTCTGTCTTAGGGTTTCTATTGCTGTGAAGAGACACCATGACCATGGAAACACTTATAAAGGAAAACATTTAATTGAGGTAACAGCTTACAGTTCAGAAGTTCAGTCCATTATCGTTATGGCGGGAGCATGCGGCATACAGGCAGACATGGTGCTGGCTACAGCTTGATAGAAGGCAACAGGAAGTGGACTGTGACACCAGGCAGTATCTTTAGCATAGGAGAACTCAAAGCCTGCCCCAACAGTGACACACTTCCTCTAACAAAGTCACATCTCTTAATGAGATCAACTACCACATTCATAGAACCACTGAGGAATGTGACGAGGGATGTAAATTGAATATGGTAACTCCATTTTGGTACCTTGGATGAACATTGTCTTGCTGTGTAAAGTGCTAGTAACTGCAATGGAGAACTTGAGAAAAATAATTCTAGGAAGAAAAGCAATGGGGAATATAGGCTCTTTGCAAAAGTCAGCCTTACCTCACTATTTCTGCTAATTGCAAAATATGGCTTTTGTAATTATTTGCTTAGCTTGCAGCTGCAAGAAGGAAGCTGAGATGGCTAGTCTTGGTTGTCAACTTAACTACATCCAGAATTAACTAAGACCCAAAAATGGAGGGCACACCTGTGAGAGACTTCTGTTTAATTTGAAGTGTGAAGATCCACTTCTAGTCTGGATCTTTGAGGTAGGAAGATATACCTTTAATCCGGATCAGTTAAGCCGGGAAAAGACATGCCTTTCATCTGGATCTTGAGGTGGGAAAACACACCTTTAGTCTAGATCATTTGATCTGGGAATGTTGTGCCCAGATTGAGACCCCCGGAGAGACTACCACCGAAGACAAGCGGACCCGGAATGCAAGAGCAAGGCTTTATTCGGGAGCAGTACAAGCCTAGGCAGGGACCTTGTCAAGCACATCCAATGCAGTGGAGGCTGGAGGAGGTACCCAGCCTGAATTAAACACAGCTTTTAAAGGCAAAAACCACAAGATTACAATAGCAAGGAATTTCAGTACGGGTATATTTATGATTGGCTTGTTTTTAGGGACTTTCCAGAAACCTTATCTTTATCTTACGGCTAGGGGGGTGGTTGTTTGTCATCATTTCTCATTGACTGCCTGCGGGTTGGAACATTTTGTGGTTAAACAGTCACCATGGAGACCAGAGTTGGGATACTCCGTGGTCACACAGTCACCATCACATGATTAACTTGTTATTCTGTACTTTGTACTTTTGGGTTCCTGGAACTTGGGTCAACAGTGGGAACTCAAAACCTAAACTTAGAATAGAGATTCTTATAAACTAGAGGCCTTGTTTTAAAAATGGAAGAACTTTGGTCTCACAGGAAAACCAGTCTATAACCTGGGCTATAACTTCTGCTGGAAACCTACATAAAGACATGGGAGAAGGAAGCTTTTGCTCTTTGCCTGCTTGCTCTCGCCTTGCTAGCAAGTCCATTCCTTCACTGGCATTAGAGCCTACCGAAGGAGCAAAACCAGCAGCCATCTTGAGACTAGGCCTCCATCTTGAGGCATCTGTTGACCGGGGGACTGAACTCAGGTAGGAATATGCTGAAACAATAATGTTAAAACGTATGTATCCTGGACCCAGCAAAACAGGATACAGGCAGTAAAAATTTAACAAAGACCAGATGTCTCTGCAGATGTCTTGCATCCTGTCAGCATCCTGAGGTTTCTTGCAGACATTCTGTCAGCTGTTAGTAATTTTGCACTTATATATTTTTTTGTTTTGTTTTGTTTTTGTTTTTTGAGACAGGGTTTCTCTGTGTAGTTTTGGTGCTAGTCCTGGATCTCTCACTCTGTAGACCAGGCTGGCCTCAAACTCACAGAGATTTGCCTGGCTCTTCCTCCCGAGTGCTGGGACTAAAGGTGTGTGCCACCACCGCCCGGGGTAAATTTTGCACTTATAGCCCAACCAACAATTTCAAAGGATTACCTTATCCCGAGTTCCCTCATCCAATCCTGAAACGCCAAGACATGTAGCCCACTGCTTGTAAGCTTTTTCCCTATATAAACCCCTTGTAATGGTGCTCGGGACCTTTCTCCCTCACTCGATGTATTGGAGTGTTGGACGAGGTCCTTGCCCGGGCTCAAATAAAGAAACCTTTTGTTCTTGCATCAGAAAGTTGGCTCTGTGGTGGTCTTGTTGGAGGACTCACGATGTGGGCATAACACTACTTCAGGATTCCAGCATATACTGAAGATCAGCAGAGACATACAGCCTGGTCAACTGAACAACTACTGAATTCTTGAACTTTCTGTTCACAGCCAACCATTGTTGGATTAGCTGGACCTCAGCCTGTAGGTCATTCTAATAAATCTCATATTCATCCTATAAGTTATGTTACTCTAGAGAACCCTGACTAATACAGAAACTTGGGGGACTTTCCAGAAAGGATGTGGTTTTCTTGCTTAAATCTGGACTTTGCAAAAGGCTTAGCATTACACTTAGGTCCTGAATACCTAGCTGTAGTCACCAGATGGCTGGAATAAAGACTTTCAGTTGGCTCATAGATTGTGTCTGAGTGTTCTTCTCTGATTGGAACTTGCAACAGTTATATGTTGCTGGGTAGACATTCCTGAACATGAAGAGGATTATGTATATAAAACTAATTGACCTCTCACTAAAACTAGTCTCAGTGCCTGAGTTCAGCAGTTGGGGAAGGGGCAAGTAAAAGGTTTGTTTTAAAAAAGATAAGGATTTAATGTTTCTTAAACTGGCCATTAAACCTTCTTCCTTTGAGTGTATTGTTAATCCCACTGAATGAGAGTGGAAACCACTACCCAACCCCCTGAAGCTTACCTCGATTTTTTGTTTATAAGGAGATAAAAGTTTTAGATATATTAGCATTACCAATGTTTGTAATCTATACTGAAATCCAATTGTAGAAAAGCAGCCAACAGATGTCATACCTTGAGTCTTTGTTCATGCTTTTTAACCCAAAGCTTTTGCTTTTTTTCCTCTGTCAAGAGAGCTGGGCATATATATTGGAAAGAGATGTTTTTAGCATGATGAGAAGCACCTTTGTATCTATGCTTAGAAGACAACCAAAAGAAATTTAAAATCTTAAACTTGTGACTGATAATAGTAGTATTTTATCAGCTTATCAGAGCTCCATTGATTGACATTAAAACTCTGAACCTTCAAAATAGAGGGAGAAAGAAATTGGAAACATTTTTTCATTACCTTAGATTACTTTCTTATACCTTTACAACTTGCATTTACATACCTTAAAATACTAGCTTTCACATCCTCAGACACTTTCTTAGACCCTCAGAACTTACTTAAGCTTTCACATTTTCCATCTAACCATTTACTAGAGACACAATAGTTATTACTGAGAACACTCATTGCAAAGCAAGTTCCTTTAAATCGGTTTCTTATTTTGCTCTCCTTTCTCTGTCACACAGGGCAGAGATTTTGGAGGAAACATTTATACAAACATGCTTGGGTCTAGAAAAGGGATCTATAACCCAACTCCACAACCATCTATCCAATAAAGTGGAACAGCATGAAACAACTTTTAATATTAGCCACACTCAAAAGACATCTGAATCCCTGCTAAACTGAATCCAGTGACCAGAAAGCCTAGGGATAAATCTGAGCCCTTGCCATCAGAGCAGCCATGGCAAGCAACATTACTGGAGAGGCTGGTCTGGCAGGGATAGAGAAAACAAACAAAACCAATAAACACAGAACCCAGAAAGCTCATGTGCTCCAAGGAAATTACTTAATGAGAAAGTTTCCAGGTGACATCCTCCCATAAAGGGAGAACTGGGGCTGGGTTAGGCCAGGTGGGAGTTGGCTGAGGGGGTTCCATGGCAAAGCTGGAATGAGTAGCAGGAGTACTGAAGGCTTCCAGTGGGCTAAAAGTAGGTACCGAAGAGGCCTATTACTGGAGAGGGAGACGGGGATACTGGAGGGGCTGGAGGAAGAGAAGGCGCTTAAAGTTGAGGCCAATGAGGAGGAGACTTCTCAGCTAGATTAGAAATGGTTTGTGCTTCATAGCTAGGAGTTAGGTGGGGGAACAGGAAGAATAGAGAGAGGTTTTGGAGCAGAGATAGGAGAAAGTTGGGATGTAGAGAATGGGAATCCTCTTCCCATTTCCTTGATCTGAAGGATCCGAGTACTATTGGGATCTAGGCTGTGGTTAAGCAGCCATTTTGATTGGTGCCAAGCATAGAGGCTGGAGATTTTCTAAGAGGCATCCCAAGGGTGAATGAGAGGGTATGATGATACCACTCCCATGGATTGGGGGTGGGGGTTGCAGTAGCCTGTAGTCGAGGGTGTCCCCAGGACTCTGGAAGGACCAGAAGAGGAACAAGCCATTTAGTGGGTGTTGTATTTTAAAAGTGGCACGGAGCCACACCATACAACAGGGCCTATGTGGGAGGTTTACTGAGGGGAGGGGAGAGAAGGGGCAGAGAAGGGGGCAGAGAAATGGACCGCGACCAGTCCCTGGGGATGAGAGCAAAGGAAGAGAAAGAGACAGGAGGTGTACGAGGCCCGCCTTTTATAAGGAAATGTAGTGAATGTGCACAGGGGGTGCTCTTAGTGGCTGCATCTGAGGTTATATACTGTCAGGACCCTAAGGGCAGGCCAGTACAGATGCCTGAATGCTAACAGTGGGTCATCACCACACTCAATGAGGGTCAAGGCTAACCACTTGAGATGTGGCACTTGGTACCAGGGCTTTCAATGAGGCCTGAAAGCTTGCCAGAAGGCAATGAAAAACTGAGCTCAGGAGTGAGGTCTCATTGACTGGAAAGGGATGGGGAACTATAGTGGTATTCTAGTTGTACTGAAATGTGATTTTATTTGTATGTTAATAAATAAAGTTGCCTAGGGGTCAGATCTATTAGCAAACCATAGGGAAAGCCAGGGCGGCGGTGGTGCACGCCTTTAATCCCAGCACTTGGTAAGCAGAACTAGGTAGATCTCTGTGTGTTCAAGGATACAGCCAGCATTGGAGACACACGCCTTTAATCTCAATATCAACCATAGAAGACCTGGAGTGACCACAGACAGGCAGTGAGGAGACGGTCATGTGGTTGGGTTTACAACCAATGAGAAGGCAGAACAGGAAGTCTTTATAAGACAAACGCACAGGAAGTAGCTCCCTTTTCGGAGAGGTCTCTTGGCGGAAGAGGCTAGCCAGCAGCAGGAGGGTAAGGCTCTTAGCTCTGACCTCTTGGGCTTTTATCTTTACATTGGCTCTGTGTTTCTTATTTAATAAGACGGTTCATTACATCTACATTGAACAGGTCACATACTATTGTGATGGCCAATACTGGTTGTCAACTTGACTATATCTGGAATGAACTATAATCCCCAAAAGAAGGGCACACTTGTGACCTGGACCTTGAGGCAGGAAGACACATGCCTTTAATCTAGACCTTGAGGTTGGAAGGCACACCTTTAATCTGGGCCACACCTTCTGTTGGAAGCCTATGTAAGGACAATGGAAGAAAGAAGGGATATTCTTCCCCTGCTTGCCTTCACCTCCATCAGCACATCCATTCCTTCTTTAAGATGCCAGCAGACCAGTTGAGATACCCAGCCTTGCGGGACTGAGCCTCTACTAGATTGTTGGACTTTCCATTCATAACTAGCCATTGTTGGACTGCAGCTGGTCATTCCAATAAATTCTCTATGTATATAGAGAGGGAAAGAGGGAGGGAGAGAGGAGGAAGAGAGAGAGAGAGAGAGAGAGAGAGAGAGAGAGAGAGAGAGAGAGAGAGAGAGAGATTCATTCCATAAGTTCTGTGACTCTAGAGAACCCTGACTATACAACTATCATAAAAGTCATGAGGGATTACAGGCAGCTTCGAGAGTGGAGGCAGAAAGGGAGCAGGACAGTAAAGGGTCACAACAGCCAAGGAAGCCGCAGGATTGCATCTCCGAGGGTAGGGGGACAATGGTCGGTGAAGAGGACTGTGGCTGGGAGTACATCCATCTCCAAGAGTACCAGAGGGGTGCCGGATGCTTAGTGGTCACTTCTCCGACTTGGGGAAGAGTTCATACCGACCAAAGGGGAAATTTATGGAATTATCCCTGGTGGATGGGGTGCTGAGAGATGGTGAGCTCGAAGGTGGGTCTGTTGTGGGTGGACTGGAGATTAGATATAGGGTCCCAACGTGGCTCAGAACTCAAGAAGGACACAGGCATCAGGAGAGCCTGTCGGCGTTACAGCAGCAATATAAGGGTTTTCTGTCATAAGGGCGTCTTGGCAATTAGGAGCCAAGGAATACCACATAATCAAACCATGGGTAACAAACCCCACACAAGAGATTTATTGGGGAGAAGAACAGAGTGGCTGCTGCCTCTGAGCAGGAAGAGACAGCAGAGGGCTGAATGGAGGGGAAGGCTTTTATATGGTTTGGCGCATGCGCTGTGAGCTTAGTGGGAAAGTATAAGATAGAAACATTGTTTGGCCGTTAACGCTGAGTCATGGGGTGGGGGTGGGGATTTCCAAGTTTCTGAGCTCAAGGTCAAACCCCTGGCAGGATGTTTTTCCTTTGACCTTTGTCTTGGGGTCAAGTCAGGGTTCAGGGTGTTTTTTTCTTGGCTCTTTTACCCTACAGTTATGTCTCCATAAATGTCTACACTTGCAGCAGCTGGTCCAATTCATGTGGCTCACAGTCTTGTAACATAAGTGATTTCGCCCAGGCTGTATGGCTAATGAGCAGCATAAGACCCAAGGTTCAAAGGCACAGGAACTACTACTGCGCATGACAAACTGAATCTGAAGCGGTAGCCTGTGGCTCAGCAGGAGTGGTTTTTAAAGGAGAAAAATGGGGAAGTCCATGATAGGATGAGTTGATAAGTCCTGATTGGTCATGTTAGTTTAGCCAAATAAACATTTTTGATAGCTGGACCTTGCTGGTCAGCCTCAGGAATGAGTCAGGCATGAGGAAGTGGCTGAATGAGTCTAACGCGGAGTCTAGTGGTTTAGCAAAAAAGTGCGGAGGGACCAGGACCTGTGCCATGTTTGCCATTGTGGGCTTGTTAGAGCCCTTCAGCACTATCTATCTATCTATCTATCTATCTATCTATCTATCTATCTATCTATCATCTACCTATTTTTTTTTTCCTTTGGTTGAGAACTTTGTCCTGGAACTTGCTAGGTAGGCCAGGCTGGACTCATTCACTCACAGCGATCTTGCTTCTCCCTCCCAAATGCTGGGTTTAAAGGCATGCACCATTACGCCCCGCAGAGGGTGCATTTTCTTTCAAGTGAAAGACCCCCTGAAGGCAGTCTTCCCTCAGGAGAGACCCTCGCCCAAGGATCACACCGAGACCACGAATCAGATGCAAACAGCAAGAGGCTTTATTCGGGAACACGGGTACCCG
>CABHPQ010141523.1:2208-39833 GCA_902168405.1 Peromyscus aztecus
GGGGGGGGGGGGATGGGGCAGGAGGAGGGAGAACGGGGGAACCTATGACTGATATGTAAAGTTGAATTATGTTGTAAAATAAAATAAAATAAATTATAAAAAAAAGAAAGAGAGAAGAAAATAAATAGTGACAGTTATTTAAAAAATAGTTTTAAAAAATAAAGTCTTTAAAGAGACAGTAAATGTAATATAAAAAATAAGCCACATAAAGATGGATATTACACAGAGAATCTGGATTGTGTTGTCTTTGGAATTTTTAACTGCAGAAAGGCATTTGATTGTAAAGGCTGCTCAGTTAAAACAATATGTATATTTCAAAGGTATCTTGATTTAAAAATTTATGTTTAAGGATATGTTGCTTTGGCAAAGAGATTCTGCTTTTGTTTCCACAGAAGATGAGAACCTGTGGATTGCTTCCAGGCTAATATGGTTTGACTATCCAAGACACTCTGAGAGGCCCAGATGATCCAACATTCAAAATTGGCTCAGACAATGCAGCCTCATGGACTACTCCAGTCAGGACTTGACCATAATTCTTAATTTTCTCAGGATCCCCATAAGATTACTAGTGCCCCCATCAGTAGGAAGTAGCCTAAAACACTATGCCCACATTCCCCAAAATGGATTATGGATGTTTGTCTTTGTTTAGGTTATTGGGTACAAATTGTTATTGGCCATAGTCAATCACTTTTAAAAAAAAGAATGGGGGGTAGGATATAGAAATATAAAATAATTATTTTATATTGCTATTGATTTTAGTTTATTGATAAAAATGTAAAGTTAATTTTGTTATACTACATGTATATTTCTACTCTTGTTTAAGATATTATGTTTGTACAGCTCATTTAAATTGTAATGGATAATTAAGAAATACAGATTAATAATTAGTCTTCTATGATAGGCAAACTCATTGTCATGTTAAGTTTTCTAGATATACATAGATATAATTCAATTAAGTAGGTAATCTCCAAATGTTTCAAAGACCTACAGAATGTGGCATTTAAAATGTTTTAAAAACAGACTTTCTTGACAGTGAGACACATCTGCTCCTGGCAATACTGATTTACTTCAAAGAGGAAGATGGGCACCAAAGACACTCTATATGGAGTTTATCTTCTTGGCAAAAATAGCCACTGGGGCAAGAAACTGTTCTTGCCTGGACTTCTTGAAAAAATGTTGTATCGACTGGACATGCAGGACCCATAGGAAGGGGACCACTGAACTTTGCAAGGCAAAATGGTCCTTCAGGTTCCTGCTTCACAGACAAAACTGCCAGACATTCTACAGGACACAGAGAGAAGTGACTGAGAGACTCTAGGCCTATGGGCTGAAGAGGGATTGATGCCCCAAAGTTACAGAGGAACTTTGGATGACTGTGCAGGCAGACTGCTGTCTCTGTCATTCTAAATTTTTGGAAGTTGCTTACAATACATTTCCTGTTTACTTAGGTAATATTATCCTTATGGGGTCTTTGATGTAGTTGAAGACTAGATAGTTATAATTTTGTTTGGTTATGATAAAAGATAAATTAGATATGAAACTTTAGACTCACAAATATAGGATAGATAGAATATTTTCTTTGATTTTGCCAAATGCAAATAGGCTAGATAGTGTAACTACAGTTCTTCCTTGATAACTGTTTTGTTATATGTAATTTTACTATGTTAAAGATAAAACCTTCCTTTTTGATTAGACAGAAAAGGGGAGGTACTGTGGGATGTTCTGTATGTTGTGAATATGTGTTGCTCTGATTGGTTGATAAATAAAATGCTGATTGGCCAGTAGCCAGGCAGGAAGTATAGGTGGGATGAGCAGACAAGGAGAATTCTGGGAAGAGGAAGACTGAGTCAGGAGATGTCATCCCACCATCCAAGGAACAGCATGTAATGACACACACGTAAAGCCATAGAAAATGTGGAAACATATAGATTGACAGAAATGGGCTGAGTTTAAGTGTAAGAGCTAGTCAGTAGTAAGCGTGAGCTAATGGTTGAGCAGTTTTAATTAATATAAGCCTCTGTGTGTTTACTTAGGTCTTAGGGCTGCAGACTGGGCAGGACGCAGGAAAACTTCCAGCTACATTCTTCTTATATTTTGGAATCAGAGACCCAGACATAAATCCTCATACCTGAGCCGGGTGGTGGTGGCGCACGCCTTTAATCTCAGCACTCTGGAGGAAGAGGCAGGCAGATCTCTATGAGTTCGAGGCCAGTCTGGTCCACAAAGCGAGTTCTAGGAAAGGCACAAAACTACACAGAGAAACCCTGTCTCAAAAAACAAATAAATAAATAAATAAATAAATAAATAAATAAATAAATAAATAAATAAATAAATCCTCACACCTATAGACACCTGATTTTTGATAAAGAAGCCAGAAAAACACAATGGATAAAGGAAAGCATGTTCAAGAAATGATGCTGGTCAAACTAGATGTCTGCATGTAGAAGAATGAAAACTGATCCATATATTCACCCTGCACAAAATTCGAGTCCAAGTGGATCCAACATCTTAACATAAAACCTTTCACACTGAACTTGACAGAAGATAAAGTAGGCCAGGTGGTGGTGGCGCATGCCTTTAATCTCAGTACTCAGGAGGCAGAGGCAGGTGGATCTCCGTGAGTTCAATGCCAGCCTGGTCTACAGAGAGAGATCCAGGAAAGGCACAAAGCTATACAGAGAAACCCTGTCTCAAAAAAAAAAGAATAAGAAGAAGATAAATTAGGGAACAGCCTCAAAAACATCAACACAGGAGACAATTTCCTAAACAGAATACTGATAGTGCATGCACCAAGATTGACAGTTCATAAATGGGACTTCTGAAAAGCTTCTGTAAGGCAAAGGACACCATCTATAGGACAAAATGTTATCTTACAAAATGGGGAAAGATTTTTAACAATTCCACATCCAGTAGAGAGCTAATATATAAATTTGATTTATTTTTAGTACATGCATTACAAGAAATAAAACACAATAAGTCAAGAACAAAGTCATCCAGCCACAAGCAGCTCAGCTTAAATTGTCCCTCTAGATCCTGCAAGTGTACATAAATTTAGGTAATTGGGATTGTATGGTATGTACAGTATGGATATTTACCAACTAAAAACCCCACAGTACATGAGCATTTTGACAACCAAGAACGCATCATGACACCTCAGTCTGTCAGACAAAATGGAATACTCTCTTCCTTGACAAAAAGAATTTCATAGAAGAGAAAAATGTCAGCAGGTCTCTAGATAGAAGGATTGGTGAAGTTACAATTAAAATTCTGCATTTACTCAATGCTCAGTTTACAAGGAAACACAAAGCAACAGACCACACTGAGCACAGCATTCCAAAGTTCATCACCAGATCTATACACTAAAATTTGAGGAATAATGTATGTTCTTGCCTAATATATTCTTATGGAGTAGCTGGAAGATGCACCTATGGTAGGGATCTCAGAATATCAATATCAACACAGCAGAGTGGTTCTCACAACTCTAAGCCTCTTTCTGCCCCTACAGTCATCTAGAGAAATGAATTAATTCACACTGTCCAAACATGGCTTAAGGATTCTATGTTAAAGAGGAACCTTTTCTGTCAATTCTAACATATTCACTAGCTGTGCTTTTAACTATATTATGTCCTTCAGGGCATTTATAAAGTTCAGATGTGGAATGAAACTTTTGCACAATAAACACAAGTACTTTAACAGAAACACACATATAGACCCCTGGGTACAGCTGGAAACTATCTTCTAGATGCTGTGATGAGCCCTTCCCTCATCCATCCTCTTCAATGCACAACCCCAGTTCAGGATACTGCTAGTAAGAGTATTAACAAAGGCCACCCCAGAAGATAGCACTTCCTAAAAATTAGTAGGACAATTATAGTGATTATTTTGCTACTTCTAATGTCCTTTGGGCACTGGGATTTATTCTTTAACACCCAACACATTAACTGAAATACATATATAAACAATGGCTTGACAACCTGAACCAACCTACAGGTAGAGAGGTTTCCTCTGGAACCCATTTTTCTCCTACCTGACCTCTATCATCTGGTAACAGTGTTTGCCAGTGGTTCTCAACCTGTGGCTTAAGAAATCTTTGGGGATCAAACATCCATTTCACAGGGGTCACCTAAGACATTTAGAAAACATAGATATTTATGTTACGATTTGTAACAGTAGATAATTGCAGTTATGAACTATCAATTAAAATAATTTTGTGGTTGGGGGTCACCACAATTCGAGGAACTCTATGAAATGGCACAGCATTAGGAAGGCTGAGAATCACCGGTATATGCTTAATAACTAAGTTTAATAATTCAATTTCCTCGATGTGCTATTCCTATGACATAACCAAACAATCCTTTAATGATGTTGATAGAATTTTTTACCCATGTTGTACATTTTTTACATTTATGAATTATTAGTGTATGCATGTGAGCACATGGATGTCACAGCACTTAGGGTAGAAGGTAAAAGATATTTTGAAAAAACACAGGAAAAAAACAAACAGAAAACATGAAACAAAATGAAAATAACCATTGAATTGTAGGCACAAATGTGGTAGAAGAATCCCAAGAGAAGGGCTTCAACAAGATCATAGAAGAAAACTTTACCAAACGAAGCAGAAACCCAGAAATATACAGAAAGAACATAGAACAGAAAATATACAAGCTCAGAAAATTCCCTCTTCATATCATAGTTTAAACTCTGAGTATACATAAGTGAATGTGTGGAAACTTGCAAGAGAAATAACATAAGTTATATAAAAAGGAAAATCCATCAGAATAAGAGTTTATTTCTCTATGGAAACTTTGAAAACCAGCATAGCATAGAGCAATGCATCCCAAGTCTTGAAAGGTATGATGGCTATCCTGGACTAATATACTAATCAAAAGTGTCCACCACAGTTGAAGGAGGAAGAAAGATATTCCACTAAATAGCTAAAGAAATTTAGATACAACAAACAACACCTAACAAAAATACAGGAAGAAATATTTCGGGCAGAAGAGAAGAATGGGCATAGCAGATAGAAATAAGCAGCCATAAATTTTAAAACACAAGGTACCACTGACAGCACAAATGACAACACACATGCACACAAAAACCCACAGTAATCACAATTAGCACACATTTTAATATTAACTTTAAATATCAATGACCTTAATTCTCCAATCAAAGGGTACAGGCTAATTGAATTGAACAAACAGCAAAATCCATCTATGGCTGTTTTTTAGTTTCATTAGGTCCTATTTATTAATTGTTGGTCATAGCACCTGTGCTATTGTCCTATTCAAAATGTTTTTTCATGTCCCAAGGGTTTCAAGACAATTTCCAAATTTCTCTCCCATCAGATTTGTGATATCAAGCCTTGTGTTGTGGTTCCTCATACATTTGGAGTTTAGTTTTGTACAGTATGATAAATATAGATATATTTGCATTCTTCTACATGCAGCCATTTAGCTTGACCAACACCATTTTTTGAAATGTCTGTCTTTTCTCCAGTGTGTATTTTTAGCTACTTGTAAAAAGTCAGTTATCCATAGGTCATAAGTTTAGGTCTTCAATGAGAAGACATTGATCAACATTTCTGCTTTTGTGCCAATATCCTGTTATTTTTAAATACTATAGGTTTGTTCTACAACTTAAGTCGTGTTTGAGTGAATTGTTCTGTAAATATCACTGAGATCTTTTTCATTTATGTTATTTAAATCCTAAATTTCTCTATTTAGTTTCTATTGGCTAAAGTGGGGTATTGAATCATCCAATATCACTGTGTAAGGGTTAGCATGTAATTTTAGCTATAGTAGTAGTAGTGGTGTTTAATTTATGAATTTGTATTCCCTTGTGTTTGATGCATAAATGTTTAGGACTGCAATATACTTTTGGTGAATTTTTTAATTAGTATGCAGTGTGCTATATCTCTTCTGATTAGTTTTGGTTTGAAGTCTATTCTGCCATGTGGTGATTTATTATTTGTGCTTTAATAAAGTTTACCTGGAGATCAGAGGAAATAGCAAGCAATTTTAAGTAAACAAAGTAGTCAAGCAATGGTAGTACATGCTCTTAATCCTATCATTTAGCAGGCAGGATCTCTGTGTGTTCAAGGTCACACTAGGGAACAGAGACAAGTATGATGACACAAGACTTTTTCCCAGTACCAACCATAAAGATCTGGTGGTCTCTAGAGACAGACAGAAAGTGACAGAGCTGTGTAGGAAGAGGAAGTGATGTGACTGAGCTAAGAGAGCCAATGAGAGAACAGAACAGGAAAGGCATATAAATGTGGATAGACAGGAAGTAACTTGCTTTTGGAAGCTGCAGAGTTGGTGAGGTAAGGTTGGCTGGTGGCTTTCTCTATTTCTCTGATCTCTCTAAGGCTTTCAACCCTATATTTGGCTCCATGTTTTTTATTTAATAAGGCCATTTTAGAAATTCATCTACAAATGGTGTCCAATGAACATGGCAAGAATTCATTAAAAAACCACTTGTGGGCTTATAGGGCCCCTGGCTCAGGCTGGTTGCACAGCTCAGGCTGGAGCATATGGCCAGAGTCTCTTTTGCTTTCTTTCTCCTGGTGGTAGGTGAGCTCTCTCTCTGGATTCACTCCTCGACTGCCACCACACTAGGTAGCTGTTTGAAATTACCTTGGACGTCTACTGTTCTATGCAGTTGACAGACTTGTTAAGTCAATTAAGATATCTTAAAGGGTGAAATTAAAAGAGAAATTTTTTCCCACATTAAAAAATGGGAAACCTTTTTACAAAGAAGGAGTTTGGTCTATATTTGGTAACACATTAGGCAGTCTGAAAATGGAACGATTAAATGAGAGGATAATTAATGTTGATGGGATGTATGTAACATCAATTATGAATATTATTTGCTTGATCATTTTTATTTTAGCATTAAAAAGGTTAGTTAATTTAAGTGCCAAGATAAAAGCTTTAGAAAAAACTGTTAAAATGAATCATAGAGAAATTCAGACCCATTCAGGAAAATTAAAATGTGAACCTAACTCAGGATTAATTTTGAAAAACCTGTTAAAATTAATCATATAGAAATTCAGAATCAGACAGAAAAATTTAAAGGTGAAATTATATCAAGATTTAATTGTATAGTTACAGAGAGACAGCATGTTTTCAAATAACCAAACTAATCTCTGGTAACCTTAAAGGAACTATCTGCTCTAGGGTGTATACAAGCTAACTGGACTCCAGTGGAAATTAAGGAGATTTAAAGAAGCTATAGTATCATATGGCATGCATTCTCCATTTGTAAAGCAGATGTTAAGCTTGTGGTCAGCTTGTAATAGAATTGGGGAGAGGAGGGGATGTGGGGTAGCATGGGAAAGAGGGCTGGGGGGTGGGAGGAGGGAGGAGGGAGGATCTGTGGATGGTATGTAGAATGAGTAGAAAATTTCTTAATAAAGAAAAATAAAATATTTGATAAGGGATTATCTATCTTGTTGATTTTCTCAAAGAACCAATTATTTGTTTCATTGATTCTTTGTATTGTTCTCTTTGTTTCTATTTTATTGATTTCAGCCATCAATTTGATTATTTCCTGGCATCTGTTTCTCCTGGGTGAGTTTTCTTCTTGTTCTAGAACTTTCAGTTGTGCTGTTAAGTCACTAGTGTGAGATTTCTCCAACTTCTTTATGTGGGCATTTAGAGCTATGAATTTTCCTCGAAGCACTGCTTTCATAGTGTCCCATAAGTTTGGGAATGTTGTACATTCATTTTCATTGAATTCTAGGAAATCTTTAATTTCTTTCCTTATTTCTTCCTTGACCCATTGATGATTCAATTGGGCAGTATTCAGTTTCCATGAGATTGTATGCTTTCTGTAATTTTTGTTGTTGTTGAAGTCTAACTTTAAGCCATGGTGGTCTGATAAGACACAGGAGGTTATTTCATTTTTTTTTGTATCTGTTGAGATTTGCTTTGTGACCAAGCATGTGGTCGATTTTGGAGAAGGTTCCATGGGGTGCTGAAAAGAAGGTATATTCTTTTGTGTTAGGGTGGAATATTCTGTAAATATCTATTAAGTCTATTTGAGTCATAATGTCTGTTAATTCCTTTATTTCTGTTAAGTTTCTGTCTGTCAGGCCTCTCCATTGGTGAGAGTGGGGTGTTGAAGTCTCCCACTACTAGTGTATGGGGTTTGATGTGCAATTTAAGCTTTAGTAATGTTTCTTTTATGAATGTAGGTGCCCTTGTATTTGGGGCAAAAATATTCAGAATTGAGACTTCATCTTGTCGGATCTTCCCTGTGATAAATATGTAGTGTCTTTCCTGATCTCTTTCAATTGATTTTAGTTTGAAGTCTATTTTATTAGATATTAGGATAGCTACACCAGCTTGTTTCTTAAATCCATTTGATTGGAATGTCTTTTCCCAGCCTTTTATTCTGAGATGGTGTCTGTCTTTGAAGTTGAGGTATGTTTCTTATATGCAGCAAATGGATGGATCTTGTTTTTGTATCCATTCTGTTAGCCTTTGTCTTTTTATAGTTGAATTGAGACCATTGATATTGATGGATACTATTCACCAGTTATTGTTAATTCCTGTTATTTTTTTTTGGTGGTAGTATTGTATGTTTCCCTTCTTTGGTATTTGTTGGTATGGGACTATCTATTGCCTGTGTTTTCATGGGTGTATCTAATTCCTTAGGTTGGATCTTTTCCTTCAAGTGCTTTCTGTAGGGCTGGATTTGTGGAGAGATATTGTTTAAATCTGTTTTTATAATGGAATATTTTGTTTACTCCATCTATGTTGATTGAGAGTTTTGCTGGGTATAATAGTCTGGGATGACATCCATGGTCTCTTAGTATCTGCATAACATCTGTTCAAGACCTTCTGGCTTTTAGAGTCTCCATTGAGAAGTCAGGTGTTATTCTTATGGGTCTGCCTTTATATGTTACTTGGCCTTTTTCCTTTGCAGCTCTTAATATTTTTTCTTTATTCTGAGTGTTTAGAGGTTTGATTATTATGTGGTGAGGGGACTTTTTTTTTGGATCCAGTCTATTTAGTGTTCTGTAACCTTCTTATATTTTTATAGGCATTTCCTTCTTTAGGTTGGGTAAGTTTTCTTCTATGATTTTGTTGAATATATTTTCTGTGCCGTTGAGTTGGTATTCTTCTCCTTCTTCTATCCTTATTATTCTTAGGTTTGGTCTTTTCATGGTGTCCCAAATTTCCTGGACATTTTGGGTCATGACTTTGTTGGTTTTAGTGTTTTCTTTGACTGATGAATCTATTTCTTCTACTGTATCTTCAATGTCAGTGAACCGCTCTTCCATCTCTTGCATTCTGTTGGTTATACTTGCATCTGTAGTTTCTGTTCATTTACTCAGATTTTCCACTTCCAGCATTAACTCAGTTTGTGTCTTCTTTATTGACTCCATTTCAGTTTTGAAATATTGAACTGTTTCCCTCATTTGTTTAATTGCTTTCTCTTGGCTTTCAAGGGATTTACTGATTTCTGCCCATTTTTTGTTTGACTTTTCCTTGATTTCTTTAAGGGAAATTTTCATTTCCTTTTTAAAGATCTCTAATATCTTCTTAAAATCATTTTTATGATAGATATCTTCTGTTTCTTCTGTGTTGGGATGTTCAGGTCTTGCTGATGTAGGTTCTGAAGGAGCCATATTGGTGCTGGGGAGGCTCTCAGGAATCCACAAGGTTGACCCCACCTTGGTATGCTGGCAGTGGTCCAGAGGGTGCCTGGACTAGTCTACTCTGGTGACCAGCCTAGCAAATAACCTAACTGTCATCATAGAGCCTTTGTACAGTGACAGATGGAGGCAGATAGAGAGATCCATGGCCAGGCACCAGGCTGAGTTCTGGGAATCCAATTGATGCGAGAGAGGAGAGATACTGCAGGCGAGGGATGTTGAGATCATGATGGGCGGAAAGGCAGAGGTGATGGACCACACTAGTGGAAACCCATGAACTGTGGACTGGTGGCTATGGAGCCCCCATGGAACTGGACTAGGCCCTCTGGACATAGAAGATGGTTGTTTGGCTTGAACTGTTTGGGGTGCACCCAGGCATGGGGATCGGGATCTGTCCTGGTAATGGGCAGGCTTCTGGGAATCCAGTGCCTGTGGTGTGACACCTTGCACAGCCTTGGTGCAGTGGGAAGGGGCTTGGACCTGCCTAGGCTCAGTGAGCTGGGCTCTGCTGACTCCCCATGGGAAACCTCAATTTGGGGGATGTGGGGATGTGGGGTGGCTTGGGAGAGGGCTGAGGGGTGGGAGGAGGGAGAAGGGGGGTCTGTGGATAGCATGAGGAGTGAGTAGAAAATTTCTTAATAAAGAAAAATAAAATAAAATAAAATAAAATATACCAATAGTATTTTATAATTTGAAATCAGGGAAACAGTTATTAAAAATGATGAGTAATTCACTGCACACTGCTAGTGCTGTGTTTAGACAGTACCCTGTCTGACCACTGGAGGAATTCTAACTCTCTGCTTCTGCTCATTATTTGTGGGAGCTTAACAACCTGCCATGCATTGTATGGCTGCCAGTCTACTTGTGGAATTCTGAATTAGTCCTCAATAAACCACAGCCATCTTATTGTTAAGCATAATAAGTACATACCTAGGCTTATGATACATTTAAAAGGCCACAGAATGTCATTCTTCTTATCAAGTAAGTAAATAAAATGAATGAATATAAAATAAAAAAAGAATTGACCCTCAGTACTGGAAAGAATTAATTACAGCAGTCCTAGAAACTGAAGCACAATTACAATGGAGAATTTGATTTAAAGAGGAAGCTAAAACAATAGAACAACCATGTAGGGCTAGAGGTGTGGAAATTTCCCAAGATCAGTTTCTTGGAGAAGGCGATTATGCTGCTATACAAAGGCAATGTTTATATGATAACCAAATCTTAACTCTATGCTAAATGGCAGCCATGAATGCATGGGACAGAATTGAGGAAGCAGGAAAGAAAATTGAATCATTTATGAAAGTTATACAAGGCCCAAAAGAATCCTTCATGAATATCTTACGAAGGCTGTCTTCATCAGTAAATAGAATGATAACAAATTCAGAAGCTAGACAGACAATTATTGAATCTTTGGCTTTAAGAACATGAATGCAGCATGCAAAAGAATAATCAGGCCATTAAAGGCCAGATCAGCACCCCTGGAGGATTGGATCAGGGACACAATTGACATTGAGTCTCATGACCATGATATGTGGATAGGAGAGGTGATTTCAAAAGCTTTGAGGGAAAACAATGTGAGGAAAAACAAGGTCATTTGAAAAGGGAGTGTAAACAGATCAACCCCTAGAAACAATGTTTATTCAAGGAACAATGGCAACTCCCTTCTGAATTATGCAGAAGATGTGGTAAGGGTCAACACTGGACCAACAAATGCTGGAGAGCTTCTCTCCAGGTCCCACCAAGCCCCACAGTTCCACAACCCATGTATAAAATAATCACTCAGACACTTATATTACTTATAAACTGTATGGCCGTGGCAGGCTTCTTGCTAACTGTTCTTATATCTTAAACTAACCCATTTCTATAAATCTATACCCTGCCACGTGGCTCGTGGCTTACCGGCATCTTTACATGTTGCTTGTCCTGGTGGTGGCTGGCAGTCTCCTCCTCCACCTTCCTGTTCCCCCAATCCTCCTCTCTGTTAGTCCCACCTATACTTCCTGTCTGGCTACCGGCCAATCAGTGCTTTATTTATTATAATATTTGTCAAACAGAACATCCCACAGCAGAACAGACAAGGTAATCCTTTACATTTGCTATGAGAAACTTCCAGAGGGGCCTCATGCAGGCCTCCATGGCAAATTAAGTTCAAACTTTTCCTGCCATCATAGAAGAAATCACTTCTCTGAGCAATTAAATAACCAAATGCCTATTGAAATAATTCAGACTACTTGGGGTGATAGGACAGCAATAGCACAGAGAACAGGAAATTCAGGAGAAACCATAAAGAGATTTTTTTGGTAAACTTTTAAATAATGAACAAAGACCAAAATTAAAAATATGAATAAACAACATTCTTTTGGAAGGTTTGGTAGACACCGGTGCAGATGTTAAAATAATTACACCAGAATTTTGGCATCCAAATTGGACTCTTTAGGAGGTAAATGTTCAGCTGTTATGGATTGGAACATTATCTCAAATGAAACACAGCACAAGATAGCTTGATTGTAAAGGACCAGAAGGACAGAGAGGAAAATTAAAGCCACATATAGCTAATATAGCTATGAATTTAGGGGGCCATAATCTTTTACAACAGTGAAATACTCAGATTAACATTCCTCCAGCCTCAGAAACAAACCATAAACTAACATATGTTTCTGAGATAAATATTAGAAGGTATTATTATAAAGAGCAGTTACAAGCCATCAAGATTTTACAAGAACAGGGCACAACACCTAATGATCTTCCAAAGACACCAACAGCCTTAACTTTAAAATGGTTAACAGACAAGCCTGTATGGGTTCAGCAATGGCCTTTAACAACAGAGGAACTGCAGGCCTTAGAACAGCTGGTACAAGAGCAGCTAAATGCTCAGCATATTGAGGAATCAACCAGCCGTTGGAATTTTCCTGTATTTGTTATTAAAAAGAAATCTGGTAAATGGAGAATGGTAACAGACCTAAGACAATTAACAAAGTAATTCAGCCAATGGGCTCTCTACAATCTGGAATTCCTTTGCCTACTTCATTACCTAATTAGATCTTATATTTATCAGTTTAAAAGACTATTTCTTCTCAATACCCTTACAAGAAAAGGACAGAGAAACATTTGCATTCACAGTGCCTACTTATAATAATTCTCAACATGTCAAGAGATATCAATGTAGGGTTCTCCCACAGGGAATGTTAAATTGCCCAATCCTGTGCCAATATTTTGTACAACCATTGGAAGTAATATGTGAACAATTTCCTAAATCTATAATTTATCATTACATGGACAATATTTTACTAGCTGATTCAAATGCAACTAGTAAGAATGCACTTAGAAAGAATGTTTGAAGAAGTAAAGAAGATTTTGCCTTGTAGGGGATTACAAATTGCTCCTGAAAAGATACAAAGAGGAGATTCTGTTAATTACTTAGGATATAAAGTAGGTCTATAAAAAATTAGATCTCAAAAGGTACAAATTAGCAGAGATCAATTATGGACTCTTAATGGCGTTCAAAGATTGTTTGGAGACATTTCCCATGGACAAACTATTGTTGGGGTAAAAAATGATGAACTGAGTGATTTGTTCAAAACCTTATAAGGTGACAAGGACTTAAATAGTTCAAGAGAATTATCACCTGAAGCTGAGAGAATTGACATTGATGGAAAAGAAAGTACAGGAAGGACATGTGGATCCTGTAACTCTAAAGCTTGTTGCATTTTGGTTATTTTACCCTCTCAGAATTCTCCTATAGGAATTTTAATGCAGAGGGAAGATATTATATTGAAATGGATATTTCTACCAAATAAACAGAGCAAAAAAATTAAAAACTTATGTGGAAGAGATCTCGGACTTGATTTTAAAAGGAAAATTGAGACTTTGTCAATTAGCAGGAATAGATCCAGCAGAAATTGTAGTACCTTTATCTAAGGATGAAACTGACAAATTATGGGCAGAAAATGAACCTTGAGCTTGCAGTAATTTTTTTGGGAGAGATTAATAGCAAATATCCCAAAAGTGATAGAATTCAACTTATAAAGAGAGCTGATTACATTTTGCCTCACATTGTTCAGGAAGCACCCATATCTGGAGCCTGTACGTTTTATACATATGCAAACAAACAAGGATAGGCAGGTTACAAGTCAGAAAATTTAAGTAAAGTGGTTCAAAGTCCTTATAATTCACTTCAAAAATCGGAATTATATGCTATTGGTATTAATGGATATTTCTGAACCTCTCAACGTAGTTACTGACTCTCAGAATGATGAAAGAGTGGTCTTACATATTGAGACTGCTGAATTTATCCAGTAAGACAGAATTAACTTTGTTATTTAGTCATTTACAAGATATAATCAGGAATAGGAAGCATCCCTTATATATAACTCACATCTGATTCCATACAGGTCTGCAAGGACCTCTAGCACAAGAGAATGATGAGATCAATAAACTATTAATAGGAAATGTGCTGAAGGCCTCAGAATTTCATAAAAAAATCATGTCAATAATAAGGGTTTAAAAAAGGATTTTTTCATAACCTGGCAAGAAGGCAAGGAAATTATAAGGAAATGTCCTACTTGTTCTTTTTACAATCAGACTCCACTACCAACAGGATGTAACCCAAAGGGTACTCATAGGAATGAAATCTGGCAGATGGATGTGTTTCACTTTGCAGAATTTGGAAAACTGAAATATGTACACCACACCATTGATATTTATTCAGGATTTCAATGGGCAACTGCTCTGATTTCTGAAAAAGCTGATTTAGTAATCACACATTTGCTAGAAGTCATGGCCATCATGGGTATACCTGCACAAATTAAAACTTACAATGCTCCAACATATGTCTCTGGTAAAAGGAAACAGTTTTTTTTTGTTTTTGTTTTTGATTTTTTTACTTATTACAGTATAAAGCATATTACAGATATACCACATAATCCTACAGGCCAAGCAGTCATAGAAAGATCAAATTGAGCTCTAAAGGATATGCTAAATAAGCAGGAAGGGTTAACAAAACCTCCCAGAAATAGATTACATAATACTCTACTAACTTTGAATTTTCTCAATGCCAATAAGAAAGGAATAGCTGTGGAGTAACATTGGATAATACAAAAAACTACAGAATTCAATCAGCCTATATACTTCAAGGATGTGCTGACCTCAGAATGGAAACCAGGATATGTGTTACATTGAAGACAAGGTTTTGCATTTGTTTCTACAGGAGACGAAAACCTATGGAGACCATCATAATTAATAAAGATTTGATTTGAACAAGAGAGACTTCTTAATTAGAAGAGGTGATAGTTCATCGACCAGCATGACCATATAATTTAAATTAACTTATACCACTAACAAATGCTTTTCATTTAATCAGATATAACTTTCCAAAAGGGAACCTCCAAAAGTTAGGCTTGGGGAAAGGTTTTCTTTTTATCTTTCAGGAGAATGAAGGCTAAGGAATCTGAAGAACACTGGACCATAAGACATCTGAAGAAAAAGAATAAAATCATCTAGAAAAAATGTCCCAAGAAAAGGAGTAAATTGGTCTATTGGTATATCACATATAAAATTTCATAAGTCTTCCTAAATGTTTATTTCTACTCTTCTCTATAGACACTTAACATAAGGTGTTTATGTAGTCCAGTTTAATTAAAAATTAAAGCTGGCTTTGGAGTTGGAGAATGGGTCTCTCCTTTTTAAACCCAAGCATGTTTGTTAAAAGGAAAATACAAAATCTCTGTATCATGTAAGAAGAAAGAGCCATCTGATATGGGACAGAAGAAAACCAAAATTAAGGGATTATTTTATTGCTGGTAATCTCTATTCTTTGGTTCTATTTTGATTCTTTAAATTTGTCTTAAGTTATAAATTTTATATCAAAATTTATAAGATTAATATATATATTTAACTTATATTATAGAGAGTACTAATTAATTCTAGAAAAATGCTTCATTTAGCTGTCTATACATGTTTTTTTGTTGGTGTCTCTATCAGTTTTCTGCAGGGAATCATGACCAGGTCTAGCAGCAAGTCTGAAGTCTCCAGAAATATGATGGGGCCACACAACCATGATTCTACATGGACAATAATAATACCACTAAGCTGACAAATATCACCCCAAATCAGCTTTCAACTACAAACTGCTCATGACAATTTTGAGATGGCTAGCTGAGATGATCCAGACTCACAGACCACTCAAATAAGGATTTGAGATAAGCAAGCCCTGAACTCTGGCATTATGCAGAAACTGGACATCAAATGATAAAGCGACTTTTCCCAGGACTTGAATATTAATCCCAAATTTTTCTTTTCAGGATTCCCTAAAGATGCCTTAGCCCACAAACAGCAGAAAGCAATTATAAAACAATGCCCACATTCCCAAGAGGTGGGGCTGGTGGTTTTGGTCTTTCAACGGGTATTGGGTTTGGGATAATTGTCATTGTTTAAGATGGTTTGTTACAAGTTGTTATTGTTAATGGTCAGGAAAAAGACTAAACAAGGGAGATTAGATTCAGGGTTCTTGTTTGAAAAAAGGAGAAAGAGAAAAAAAAGAAATAAGAGGATAAAAATAAGAGGTAGATTATTGAATCTACTCAAAAAAAGATATAGAAATGGTAGAATAAAGGGTAGATTATTGAATCTACTCTGAAAAGAAAAAAGAGAGGATATAGACTTGATATAGATAAAAAGGTAGATTATCGAATGTCCTTTTAAAAGGCTACTACTGGTTTTAAGTATTTTACACTGGATTGTATTTTTATATATTGTATATAAATTATCTATATACAAATTTAAGATTGATTTTGTTAGAAAATGCTGTCCATATACTTCTTATCTTCTTCAAAATATTGTACCTATACAGTTCATTTAACAATGTAATGCAATTTGCTAATCCTTGAATGTTATTATTATCAACTATTAGGATATAAAGAAATGAAAGTCAGTAGTTAGACATTACAATTGAACTTCTAGTCATGCTAGATATGTTCTCAAGGTCAAGCAGAGATACATTTTAGATAGATAAGTCATCTTCAAATGCTTCAGAGATCTACAGAATATGGCATTTAAAATGTTTTAATAACACTGATTTTTTTCTTTTTTATGACTATGAGACATGTCTGCTCCTTGCAGCACCAAATTACTTCAGGGAAAATATGGGCATTGAAGAAAGTGCATATAGAGTTAACTTTGATTGTGGCAAAATTTAGCCACTGGGCAAGAAAGTGCCCTCACATTGACTGCTGACAGTATGCTATTCAAAATGGACAAAGGGGACACAAAACAAATGACTACAGGTCCTTGCCAAGACAAGAGTGTTTGCAGCCTTGTCAATAGGCATCCTCTGAGACCAGGACAATATAGCACCATTGCTGAAATGGCTTTGCAATCCAGAAAAGGAACAGTGCTCCTTTCTTCAAAGGCAGTTGAACAGGCAATGGATCGATGGCTTCTGGTGTACAGTGGAACTGTAGCTGAAACAGTTATTCTGAAGACCGCTTATATTGGAGAGGAATTAGAGCAAAGGGAACACCCCTACACTGTTGGTGGGAATGCAAGCTTGTACAGCCACTTTGGAAATCAGTATGGTGGTTTCTCTGAAAACAGGGAATCAGTCTTCCTCAAGACCCAGCTATATGACTCTTGGGCATATAACCAAGGAATGCTCAATCACACCACAAGGACACATGCTCAACTATATTCATAGCAGCATTATTTGTAATAGCTAGAACCTGGAAACAACCTAGATGCCCCTCAACTGAAGAATGGCTAAAGAAAATGTGGTACATATGCACAATGGAGTACTACTCAGCAGAGAAAAACAGTGACATCATGAGGTTTGCAGGCAAATGGATGGAACTAGAAAATATCATCCTGAGTGAGGTAACCCAGAATCAGAAGGACAAACATAATATGTACTCACTCATAAATGGATGCTAGATATAAAGCAAAGGATAACCAGACAGCAACCCACAGCTCCAGGGAAGCTAGCTAGTAAGGACACATGGATTGCCCAGTGATGGAGAAATGGATAAGATCTACACGAGCAAACTGGGGTGGAGGAGGGAGGTAATGGAAGGCAAGGGATGGGAGATAAGCGATTAGGGGAGTGGGAGGTTCAAGATGGAATTGGAACAGAGTGGGAGAACAAGGAAAGAGATACCATGATAAATGAAGACTCCATGGGAGTAGGGAGAAACAGAGTTCTAGGGAGGTTTCCAGAAATCCACAAGGATGACTCCACTATAGACTACTGGCAATAGTCCAGAGAGTGCCTGAGCTTGCATACTCTGGTGATCAGATGACTGAATGCCTTAACTGTCATCATAGAACCCTCATCCAGTGACTGATGGAAGCAGATGCAGAGATCCATAGCCAGGTCCCAGGCAGAGCTCCAGGAGTCTAATGGATAAGAGAGAGGAGGGATGCTATGAACAAGGGATATTGAGAACATGACTGGAAAAAGTACAGAGACAACTAGCCAAACTAGTGGGAACACATGAACTGTGGACCAATAGCTAAGGAGACCCCATGGTACTGGACTAGGCCCTCTGGATAAGCAAGCTAGTTGTTTAGCTTGAACTGTATATGGGGCTCCCAGGTAGTGGGATTGGGACCTGTCCCTAGTGCATGAGCCAGCTTTTTATAGCCTAGTACCTATGGTGAGAGACTTTGTGCAGCCTTGGTGCAGGGAGGAGAGACTTGGACCTGTCTCAACTGAATGTACCAGACTCTGCTGACTCCTCATGGGAGACTTTGCCTTGGAGCAGGTGGGAATGGGGGGTGGATTCGGGGGAATGCTGGGGGGTAGGAAGAGGGAGAATAGGGGAATCTGTGGTTGGTATGTAGAATGAATAAAAAATCTCTTAATAAAAAATTTATTTAAAAAATTTAACAAATAAGTAAAGGGGAAATAAATGCAAGGTAGACGTGGCAATGCACATCTTCTATTTCAGCACTTATTATGTAGAGAGATGAACACAATTCAATAACATTCTTGGTTCCCTAGTTACTTTCAGATCAGCTAGGTCTACATGACTGTCTTAGTCTATATTACCAAAACAAAGGAATGTTAAAGAAAATGAATTCTCAAGAAAATGAAATGAAATAAATAACATTACCCATGATCATACTCCTGAGTTAATAAGGAAGCCAGCAACACTTGCTCACACTGATAATTCCTTTTTATTATTATTTAAAGTCTTCAAGTTTACAATAAACTGGAAAATTTCTGCTAATTATTACAAACTTATACTTATCTTCAGAGTCATATACTAATCAAAAATATAATTTAGTTCTAGGACTTCAATTTGCTGACTGTAGTGTGTTGGACTCTATAGCTGTGCCTCCTTGTCCTATGGTTGTTGCATCAGAAAATTCCCATCTGAAATAATATTACTTTGATGTACTGAGGTAGCAGAATCAAACTGGGAACCAGACATTGTGGCTCACGCAGCCTGATTTCATTATTTTATAACATAGCAGAAATCAAACCTGATTCAGTAGTCATGTGTCCATTATAGCAAGGGTCAGTAGGAAATTTGCTTCATTATCATTATGAAATCATGAAGTTGTATGGTCTAATTCAACAATAATTGACTTAATTTCAACTCTGAAGATGGTGAGTTTATAAATGACAGCCTGAATGTCTTCACCTACAACTTGAGAAAATGATCATCAAAAGTGCCCTGAGTAGACTCTACTAGCACAATGACACCATAAAACATGAGGCAATCATTCCAGTATAGTTTGGATAAAAGGGGATGGGGCCTAATTATAGGCCAATTGTAGCCAAATTTCTAAGCAGTCTTACTAAATAAAAAGCACAGAGCCAAATATAGGGGTGAAAGCCTTAGAGATCAGGGAAATAGTGAGAGCCACCAACCAACCTTTCCTCACCACCTCTGCAGGTGCCAAAATGCCACAACTGCCTGTCTACCCAGGCTTTTATTGCCTTACTGTTCTGTCCTCTCATTGGCTCCTAGCCCAGCTACCTCACTTCCTTGTCACTGCCTGTCTGAACAGACATCCAGGTCTCTATGGTTGGTACTAGGATTAAAGGCCTGTGTCACCACACTTGGCTCTGTTCCCTAGTGTGGCCTTGAACATACAGAAACCCTGCCTGCCAAGTGATCGAATTAAGGGTGTGTGCTACTACTGCCTGACTTTTGTGTTTACTTAAAATGGCTTGCTATTTCCTCTGATCTCCAGAAAAACTTTATTTACTAACATACAAATAAAATATCACCACATTTCAGCACAAACAAAATATCACCACAGCCAATAAATCCTGCCTTTTAACATATTAAATTTATCACTTGAATTTTATTCATAGTCAATGGTAATTTTAAGATTGTAATACTGATATGAATAATGACTTTGTCAGTGTATCTTTCTATGTATAAAAATGAAACTTTCAGATGAACTACATTTATATTTTCACAAAGATGTGAATGAATTTGATATAATTGAAGTGTGTTTATTTGTTTATATTCATAAGTGGTTTGGGGTACATTATTCCCATATATAATCACCATTTGCTGGAAATAACTGCAGCCCATACTGGCCAATAATTAATAAATCTAATTTCTTTTCACCATAAATTGCTGGATTACAGATGTGTACCAAGTTCCTGGCCATTAATGGAAACAAAAGCAGATAGAATTTTAATATACATAGGATCATATATAGAAGTTCATACATAATATTTTAATCTAAGTACAGAGAGTCCAAAGGCATTCCCTTTCTCCTGTTCTTCCACAATTAAAGTCAGGAATTCCATCGAGACAAGTACAATCTGTTCCCATTTGTGTAATTAAGAGCTCCTACATTGAACCTCTAAGGCCATGGAATGATCAATAGTCAGACTGCAGAAGTGTCTGACTCTGTTTACATGTCTCTTGGGGACAGAGAGTGGGACTTCATCTAACACTAGTTATGACAGTGTTGAGATCTACATTGCCTCATCATGACCCTGAAAGAGAAGTTTGACTAAATGATGAGAGATGGTATATATGGGAAGGATTATGGCAAGTATTCAAACATGACAATTTTGGGAGGCAGAGGAGAGAATACCAATGTAAACTATTTTATTATGGGGATTATGGCATTTGAAGTGAGGTGTCATACATCTTACTCAAAAATGTTTCAACCAACTCTGGTTCTGCTTTACCTTGGCATGTCAAAAAGACATTTTAGGTAAAGGAATATCAAAATTTCAAATTATTATATTTATATTAATCAGAATGGAAAACTACCTTGCATATTTTCTGAAATTTAGAATATGTTCATAAATATTGTTTATTGTTACTATTAGTAATTGTAGCACACTGTATCTACATAAATATTTGAACACCCAGTAATATGTGCCCCTAACCTAACACATTTGAAGGCCTGAAATGACTTCTGAAATTTAAATCATGGCAGTAGTTTGGATATTTGGATATGTGAAAATATCCAATTAAATATATTGATTGTTGAGACAGTACTGCTTGTCATTTTCCTAAAATATGTTAAAAACAGATTCATACAATAATCACATAAGGTAAGTATTAATTATATGTCCTTTACATGAGAAAAGTGACATTATTCACAAGTAAGTTTAAATCACTTTAATCCTTTTACCTTTGCACATGTGCTTTAATGTGGGGTTAAATTAGTTCATGGACTTTGTGTTGTTTATTCCCCCATTCATATACTGGGACCTGACAAAATAATCAGCTCTGCTTTCTTTGAGCAGATGAGGATGAAGTAGACAGTCATTCACACCTCAGTAAAGGTGTGCATGCAGTATGTTAATTTAGAAATAGTAGACTATCATCCACACCTCAGTAAAGGTGTGCATGCAGTATGTTAATTTAGAAATAGTAGACTGTCATCCACACCTCAGTAAAGGTGTGCATGCAGTCTGTTAATTTAGAAATAGTAGACAGTCATCCACACCTCAGTAAAGGTGTGCATGCAGTCTGTTAATTTAGAAATAAGAAGGTCTGGACTTGGGCTTGTGGGCTTTCCTTGATTTTAAGGATTTTAAAAATAAGTCACAGGTCTTACTATCATTAAAAATTTGACAATGCTAAATTATAAGATGAGATTCAGTAAAACCAGCAACAACAAGAAAAACCAAATGATATATTAGATTCAGTAAAACCAGCAACAACAAGAAAAACCAAATGATATGTTATCTGGTTTTTTTTGTTTGTTTGTTTGTTTTTTTTTTTTGGTTTTTCGAGACAGGGTTTCTCTGTGTAGCTTTGCGCCTTTCCTGGAACTCACTTGGTAGCCCAGGCTGGCCTCGAACTCACAGAGATCCGCCTGCCTCTGCCTCCCGAGTGCTGGGATTAAAGGCGTGTGCCACCACCGCCCAGCATATTATCTGTTTTGATACAAATAAATGTGTATTATTTTTTAACTTTCATACTTTTTAAATTTCTAAAGGTACTTCATATGACATTTGTTTTTTAAACAGGAACAGTGAATGACAATACCACATTTGTTGTCACAGATATTATATAATTACCTTCAACTAATTAAACCACTTTTATGAATAATTGAGCATTATCAAAGTCAAAGCTAGGAGTTACATACTGTATAATTTTAAAATTATCCACCTAAAAGGTAAGTCAGAATGATGATTAATTTCTGGAAGTAACTGACATGCTACAATGCATTAGGGGTATAAATTACGAACTTAATTTTGAGAAAGAGTCACTTTAAACACAGCCCAGGCTGTGTCAAAATATTTCTGTTATTCTGACAAATAGACATTAATTGAAAATCTCACTATTGTCCATTTGTGCACAAAACATTAGATTTAATAATTATGTTTTTAAAGGTAGCATGTATTTGACCATGTTCGCTCTCTAATACATTCTTCTGTTCATCTCCTCTCCCAACATGTCCTCCTCCTTTTCTAAAATAGTGGTCTTTCTAGATTTTTTCTTTTGTCTCAATATCCCAGACAGCTGGGTTCACAAGCAGACACTGACATGACTCTGTCAACTAATTTACTGTTCTTATAGTACTTCCAGCCCTTAAGCCATGTTTCTATATATTCCATGGTTTAGGGGATGATACCATCTTAGTAGAATAAAGTAGGTTGAGTAATGTACTTCCTAAATTCCTGAATTTGAATGACGCTTTTCATTAGAGAGAAATAACATTACTTCTACTTGTCAAAATAGAGTGTGTTTAATTTCATTTTGGCTATAGACCTCTTTTCTCTGATGGTTATGCTCTCCTAACCTGGTTCATATGAATGTAGATAAATTATTTTTGTACAGAAGGAAGTGTATAACACACAAAGCAGTAATGACAGGCTTCAAAGATTGCCTTTGTGGGACCCAAAAATACTTTGCTAAGAATATGAAACACCCCAAGTGAGAGTATTTATGTTTATATTATCTGGAATTCAGAGTTAATTTATATTTTACTTTTTTTTTTACAATTATTTCTTTCTTTTTCAAAAAGGTTATGATGAAAATGAAAACAAAAAACCTAACACATGTTTCAGAATTCTATCTTCTGAGAGTCTCTGATGATCCAGAACTGCAGCCCATTCTCTGTGGGTTGTTCTTGTCCATGTACCTGATATCAGTCCTTGGAAACCTGCTCATCACCCTGACTGTCAGCTCTGACTCCCACCTCCATACTCCCATGTACTTCTTTCTCTCCGTTCTGTCCTTGGCTGACATTGGCTTTATTTCCACCACAGTCCCCAACATGGTTGTCGACCTTCAAATCCACAGTCCAGTCATATCCTATGTGGGCTGCCTGACTCAGATGTCTCTTTTTGTCTTTTTTGCATGTATGGATAATCTGCTTCTGACTGTGATGGCATATGACAGGTTTGTGGCCATCTGCCACCCCCTGTACTACACAGTAATTATGAACCCTTGTCGCTGTGGCATCTTAGTTTTAGTTTCATTTTCAACTAGTCTTTTTGACTCCCTGTTTCACAATTTTGTTGCCTTACAACTTAAATGTTTCAAAGATGTGGAAATTGCTAATTCCTTCTGTCACCCTTCTCAACTTCTAAATTTAGCCTGCAACAGCACATTTACTAGTAGTATACTTAAAGATGTAATTAGTGCTGTACTTGGTGTTTTTCCCTTATCAGGGATCCTTGCCTCATACTTTAAAATAATTTCTTCTATTCTGAGAATCACCTCTTCAGGTGGGCGATATAAAGCCTTTTTCACCTGTGGGTCTCACCTAGCGGTGGTGTGCTTATTTTATGGAACAGGACTTGGAGAGTATTTTGGTTCAGTTTTGTCTCACTCTTCTGGAAGCAACGTGGTGGCCTCATTAATGTACACTGTGGTCACGCCCATGCTGAATCCTTTCATCTACAGTCTGAGGAATCAGGACATTAGCAGTTCCCTAAAAAGGCTCCGCATTTGTGTTGTTTAACAACAGATCCCACAGACTCAATTTAAGACACAGGTTGGAGAAATTAGAAAAACTACCCACCTAGAACTGTGAATACTCTCTCATTGGATCCATACTGTCTCTAAAGGTTGATGACTTTAATCTATCCTCATTTATCCACAATAAAAGGATGTTTTGGTAGAATGGAAACTGGGAAATTTAGTTATTTTTGTTTATTTATTTAATTTTTTGAAAAAAGTCTCTCTGTATAGCCCAGGCTGACCTGAAATTTCTTTTTCTGCCTCTGCCTCTTGCATGATAGAATTAAGGTTTATGCCACCACACTCAATTGAATTTAGTTGTTTTTAAATTTCCCCAAAATTCGGTTTGGAAGGTAAACTCAATTTAATAAGTAGATGATAGCAAAGGTTGCTGTCTGTTTCCTCTCCTAAATTAAATGCAATATATGAACTGACCTGATAATTTATAAGCACTGTACTTTGAACTTCAAATATTTTGCAGAGTAATCATCCTGTGTGTCCAACACTACAGTTTGACTTGTCCAAGTATGAGCTCCATTCTAGTGTCTTCTCTTATTTTTTTAGAGTGGTCCTACCTTCCCATGTCAGTCAGAAAGAGGGTGCCTTAAGGCTTTAAGCAGCGTAATTCAGTATATGTGCATGTGAACTACATTTCTTGATCCTTAGCCATAACTGCTACATTGAAAAATCAGTCAGTGCCCAGGGAAGTAAGGAGAATGTCAAAAGCATTGTTTCTTCATCATCAAGACTAGCACTGAGCATTGAATAGAAGGACACTCTCAATAAGCCCATCCCTAAGAAGTGAAAAACAATTTTAGTGTGATTATGAAAATGAGGATGGGGATAAAGCATATCTACAACATAAACAATTATAAAGGATTTCCAAGTCCTAAGCTCATGAGCTCTGTTGTATATATCAGTCAGTCTGTCTATCTATCTATCTATCTATCTATCTATCTATCTATCTATCTATCTATGTATCATTAATCAAGTTCTCTGCTTATCTGCCCTATTTTATATGTGCCATGCTAGTTTTATTTGATATATAAGAACATGGGACTGGAGAGATGGCTCCATGGTTAAGAGCACTGGCTATTCTCCCAGAGGACCCAGGTCAATTCCCAGCACCCACATGGCAGCTCACAACTTGCTGTAACTCCAGTTCCAGTGGATCCAACGCCCTCACATAGGCACACATGTAGGCAAAATACCAATGCACATAAAATAAAAATAAATTATTAAAAAAGACATACAGCAGAGCTGGAAGTCAACAAAGCAGAGCATATATAACTTTTCCCCAAATATGGACAGCAAAGATTTTGAACAATATCACTCCCCACAAAGAACCTCAGCAGGTTTAGTCTTAACTTCCATTTTAAGAAATAGAGAAAGGGAAAAAATATATAAGAACAGAAATTGTGTGTAAATTATTGTAGTTTTTGAGGACTAGAAATCTGTTATCATGTTTGAATTTGTGGCATCTGTTCACATATCATAGACTGTGGGTAAGAGATTGAAGTATTTCTTTTTCTGTTGAAAGCTCAAAATTTCTGTATTTTACTTCCTTTTCCCTCCAATATGAGAGCCCTTCCTCGCTTGTACACTTTCATATAAGATTTTTCCATTGTCAGTCACAGGGAAGATCAGTGGGATGAAGGTGTCTTTTGAGTAACAGGGGAAGTAGTTAAGATCATTGGAAGGAAAGAAAGGGAAGCAGCAAGAGGGATGCAGTGAGAAAAGGAAATAAGAAAGAAAATGTATATGAAAATGCTGTTAATGAAGACCTTCCCTTTTTTTTTGCTAACTGAATCATACAAAGTCATAAAGTTAGATATTAATGATGAGTCTCCAACTTGTAATATTTATATAAATTTTAAATTATAAAATCTATTTAACAGTTAGAAAGCCACGTTGTAAAATGGAACAAAATGTAAAAACAGGAAAAATACTTTTTCACATATATTTAGAAACACTGTATGAAACTGTTCCAAATAAAAGTGTATCAAATAATTTCAAACATTTGAAATATTTTACATATTAAAATCACTGACATGGATTTCATAATACTGGAACATCTGTAGTTTTAGCAAATATTAATATATGAGCTTGATAGTTTTATGTCAACTTGACACAAGCTAGTTATCTGAAAGGAGGGAACCCCAGTTGAAAAAAAAAGCCTTAATAAGATCTGGCTTCAGGGCATTTTCTTAATTAATGATTGATGTGGGAGAACCCAGTCCATTGCACATAGTGCCATCCCTGGGATGAATTCTATAAGAATACAGGCTGAGCAATCTATGAGAAGCAACCCAATACGGAGCACCCCTCAAGGGCCTCTGCATCAGCTCCTACCATCAAGTTCCTGCCTTTTTGAGTTCCTATCCAGCTTTCTTCAATGATGAACAGTACTGTGGAAGTGTAAGCCAAATAATCACCCAACTTATTTTTGGTCATGGTGTTTCATCACAGCAATAGTAGCCCTGAGACAATGTGTTTAATAACAAAATGGTTATTAACATTTGAAGTCCACAAAATAGATGTAGAGGAACCACATAATAGTTTTCAACAATAATGACAGTCATTTTACTTGTTTTAGAAATATTTATCATTGCACCAATACATACAAAATGTCCCATATATTGAAACTAAACCAAGACTATTACCCCTTTCAAGTGCACAAAAATATTATGTATGGATTGATTTAATATTGACATATAACTTGATCATAATAAAAATTAAATACTCATTATCCTAGAAAAGATAATAAAATAATAATCTTTCTAGATCCTTGAATTGACTGACATACACAAAGAGGGACAAACACACACCAGTCTCCTGCCAGCATACAACACTGATAGGTAAGAGACCCTCAGAACATTTGCCTCCATCATACACTTCTCCCTCACCTCGAGCACTGGCACAGACAGGTGAAATATGCACAAACCTTCCACTTTCAATATTTATTAAATCCATTTATATTAGTAAACTGTACAGATTTTAAATCTGATTCTATAAGTACCATTGGCCAGGTAGTTAGACATCCCTGCTTAAAATGTAAGCATGTTTCCATTTGTGACATTTCTTTACAGATGGAGAGACAAATGGAAATGAATATACAACTTATCAAAAATATATGGGATACAATGAACTCAGAAGAAAGTTTACATGTATCTCAAATCTTTGGTATTACAAATCAGAAACATAACAAATAAATAACTTAATTATTCACTGAAGCCTTAGAAGAACAAGAAGAAATCAGATCACAAATTAGTGAATAAAAGCAAAAAATAAGGTTAGGGAAAAATTAATGAAATAGAACAAAAATTTAAAAAATGAACTGAAGAGTTGATTCTTGAGAAAATTAAACAAGATTAGCAACCACTTAGCCAAACTAACCAAAAAAAATAGAGAAAAGACAAAAATTAATCAGATTAGATCTACAAAAAGAAACATCACAACATATGCCAATTATATCCCTAAGATCATAAGGTCATACTTTAAAATTTTATTCCAATAAATGAGAAATGCTAAAATAAATGGATAAATTTCTAAATGCACATGAACTACCAATGTTTAACAAATGAAAGATAAAAAAGATCTATCACAATGAGATTTAAGCAGAAAAAAAAAAACAGAAGAAAAGTAGGACATAACAACAAAAACCAAGGAGATCCAAAGAATCATAGTGACATCTTCTAAAATGCTTTAGTCCACCAAATTTGAAAATTTAAAAGAAATAGGTAATTTTCTTGAGAGGGGCCACTTACCTAAGTTAAGATGAGATCAAAGAAGCCATTTAAACAGACATACAAGCTCCTATGAAACAGAAAAAAAAATTAAACTTTGCCAAACAAAAAAATACCAGGGACAGATGGTTTTAGCACAGAACTACGCCAGACTTTTGAAGAAGACTTAATGTCAATATTCCTTAAACTTCCCATAAAATAGAAACAAAAGGAACATTGTTCAATATGTTTTATGAGGACATAGTTACACTGATACACAAACCACTTAAAGACCTAACAAACAAAGAGAATTACAGACCAATTTCCCTTATAAACATACATGAAAAAGTTCTTAATAAAATTTTTGGAAAACAAAATTCAAGAACACATAATAAATATTATTAACCATCCAGAGGTTCATGAATTGTTCAACATACATAAATTGACTGATAAATGCAATCCATCATAGAAACAAACTGAAAGACAAAAATCACATGATCAGCTAATTAGATGCATAAAAGACCTTAGACAAAATACAATACCCCTTCTTGATAAAAGTCTTAGGGAGTTTATGGATGCAAGGAACATACATTAACTTAATAAAGGCTATTTACAAGCCCACAGACAACATCAACTTAAATGGAAAGAAACTCAGAGCAATTTTACTAACCTCAGGAACAAGATAAGGTTGTCCACTCTTTCAATACCTATTGAGAAAGTACTTTCTGAACTGAAAACCATTAGAACAGGTACCAAGGTAAACAGCTAATAAATCTGAATTCAGGAAACTGAGAAACTTCTACATGGAAAAGGTCATTATGATTCTGACAAAGGAGCACTCTGCAGAATGGGAAAATATTTTTAATCAAGTACAAATCCAATCGTGTAATTAGCACCCAAAATATATAAAGAGCTCAAAAATGGATAGCAAGGAAACAAACAACCCAACTAAAAATGGGATATAGATTTAAAAAGAGAATTCTCAAAAGAGGAAACTCAAATGACTGAGAAACAGGCAAAGAAATGTTCAACCTCCTTAGTCATTAGGTAACTACAAATCAAAACTACTTTCAGACTTCATCTAACCTGTCAGAATGACTAAGATCAATAAAATAAATGACATCTCATGTTGGCCAGGATGAAGAGTAGTAAGAACACTCATCCATTTATGCTAGAGTGCAAACTTGTTCAGAAATTGTGTAAATCAATGTGATGATTCCTTAAGAAGATGATAATCAATTTACCCCAAGATTCAGCTATACCATTCTTGAGCATATACCCAAAAGATACTTCACTCTACCATGGAAACATTGCTCAACCATGTTAATTGCTTCTTTATTCAAAGTAGCCAGAAATTGGAAACACCATAGATAGCCCTCAAGAGAAGAATGGATAAAGAAATGTGGTGTCATGCTCAAGGTAACTTTTACTTTACTAAGAGTTACAATTTATTCAGTGTTTCTCCCTGTTATGCAGCTATTTCTTCCAATTACAACATTCTCTCCTGGATGGAGAGGGGAGCTCATAAGACTCAAGCTAACAAAACTTACTTTCCTTGGGAAATGCAGAAAGCTTTAAGACTGTAAGGCTGTCATTAAGTGGGGTGGGGGGTAAGGGGGACATGGACAAGAGAGGGACAGAAGGGACATAGACACAACTCTCTCCTGTAGAACTCCTACCACAGAGCGTTCTAGTGATACTAGTTTCAATGATCCTTATCTATGCTACAGTATGCTTTTGGTGATGTAATTGCTTTTGAAATTAGTCCTCCCTCATTCGTGCTTTTGTAAGCAATACAGACAATCCATTGCTCCACCAATTTTATTTATTTATTTATTTATTTATTTATTTATTTATTTATTTATTTTACATCCCAACCACTGTTTCCCCTTCCTCCTCTCCTCCCAGTCCCCCCACCCACCTCCAATTTTAGCCACCATCACCACCTTGCACCCATCCACTCCTCCATTTCTATTTGGAAAAGGGCAGGCCTCCCATAGATATCAACAAAACATAGTATATCAAGTTGCAGCAAGACTAAGCACTTTGCCTTGTTTCTTGATCCATTCAGACAGCCTATGTCATTTGATTACAGGATTTAGTCTACTGGTATTTAAAGTTATCATTATAATTAGTGTGTTAATTGTGGTTCATACATTGTTGGGTTTGTGTGTGTGTGTGTGTGTGTGTGTGTGTGTGTGTGTGTGTTGTTGTTGTTGTTGTTTGCATTCCCAGAGAATTTTTGTGTTCAATAACTATGGCTTTGTATTTCTTTATATAGTCTCTCTGTTATACTCATTCCTGTCTTCACCTCTAAATAATTCTTCCTGTATTTTCTTTACATTTGGTATGTTGTATATAGTTTTTGGACAGTACTGCTAGGCAGATTTGTCTAGGATGAACTTCCCTACAAACCTACATTCAAAATCAACTTCTTAATAGAACTATACAAAACATAACATTAATTCACTCAAGTAACAAGAAAATATTTTTAAATTAAATAGACTGAGGAATATTAACACTCCCCCTTTTCTCTATATTTTTTTAAACTAAATCTCAAACCTAGTTAGAAAAAAACCACACTTCTCCATTAAAACAGTTCCATTTTTAACACAAAACCAGTTCCATAAGCAGTTCATAAGTCATCACTGTTGATAAAATTTATATGCATACGTAAATTCAAACTGTCCCATTGCAATAAAATCACTCCTGTCCATCTCATTTAAGTCCTAAAAGTTCAAAAGAATAAAGTCTGGTACCAGGTCTAAAAGTTCCTCAGAGTGCTCAAAATTAGGGCCTGGCTTGTCAGCTGCCCTTAGGTCTTTGTATAGCAAACAGCTCCAAATACGAGGAGTCCCATACCCAAAACTTTTTTTCAGTTCAAGCAAGCCTCTCTGAAACTTTTGCTTTCAGCTACCACTGTGCTTTGCAGTCTGTAGTCTTTCATAACCAGGCCATTCCTGGACCCATGTGTCCTGAGGCTAGAGAGCTCTCAATCACCTCATGCCACACTCCAGCTGCTATGAGCTGAGCTGTGGCTTTCCCACAGCAACCCTGGCTCTGGGAAGAAACCCAGCCGCTAGGAACTGTAGCTTTTTTTGGGGGGGTGGCTTACCTGCTTCGTCGATGATCCAGTGTTCAGCACCTAGAAGTCCTCTGTACGCTCTTCTGTTGCACTGCCAAATGTCGCCTTAGGGCAACTCCATGGATCCAGCCACACCTTGCCTCTGGGAGCTCAGCTGTGTCTCAGCAGGTCCTGTAGAGTCCCAGTCTGGCTATTCAGCCTGGAGCATTCAGCAGTTTCTGCAGAGACCTGGTCTGGCTGTTCAGTCTGCAGCACAGTTCTTACCTCCACGGTTTCCTGGGGTCCAGTGCATTTCAGTTGCTCATCCAGCACTGACATGACTTCTCTGCTCCTGGAAGCAGTCTGGTCTCCACAGTCTCCTCTGGTCTCCACTGCTCACCTCTGCTTGCTGTTCACCTATCCTGCAGTGTGGCATCTCTGCTGGGCTTTCCAAGCAGCTGCCTGCGATTCACCTCTCTCATTGCACGGTGTCTCCATTCCACTCCTCAGCACAGCTTTTTCCTGGCAGAAAGCTTGCAAACCTCACTGCTAGTGCTGGCTCTGCTTTTGCTGGCTCTTAGCACCTGCTGCTTGGAAAGCTGTGACACTCCATGGCTCTTAGCCATACAAGTTCTGCTGCTGTTTTTCTGAAGCTGGCAGTCTCTGAAGCTGCTTCTTGTTGTTATTGGTGGCTTTTGGAACTGCCAAGTTTGCCGTCTGCTATGGATTCTGTTTTCTGTGTCCCAGGTTCCTTCACCATATAATCCTTCTATTAAGTCTTCACTGTGTTCCTAGACCTAAAGCCTATATCCTTATGCCTAAAGCTTATGCTACCCTAAACTATATTTCTCAAACTAAATTTATGACTTATTTTACTATAGGTATTTATATTTCTTATTTAAACTTACATTCTGTAGGACTACTTTATAAACCTTAACATCTAGAAAAGATCTCTTAACTATTATCACTTTATATATCAACTATCTCTTAGAAAAGATTTTAGAAACACTATTTACCAAACTTATATTCAAGAGAAAAGTACAGAACTATTAGAAAGACTCTCTTAACAAGACAGGAAGTATGCAAATCATTTCTAAAGTTCAGAGTTTATAGTAAAGTTCAGAGTTTATAATCAGCTTTGATGTCATTCTGAAAGTTCTTGAGAGTTTGAAACAAGAGCCTAATTTGGCAATGGTTCTCTCAACCCTGGGATTTAGTGAGTTCTGTTGCTAAACAGTACTTTATGCATTCCATATCTGTTGTAAAAACTCTATTAAGAACTATCTCAGTTTACAGCAAACTCAAAAAGGAAGAAAAGAGATGAGGAGAAAAAGTTCCTAAGGAACATTCTGTTTCTGAATTGCTCAGCTAGCAACTGCACAACAGTCAATTTACCATCAGGAGAAGGTAATTGTCTAAGGTTCAGTGGGGTTCCAGACCTGCATCACTCAGCAGGCCCCCCTGCTAGACTATTTGTCTTTAAAGCTTAATGTATTTCTAAGTGACTTCGCTGCCCTTATAGGTAGCTCTTTGTACAATATAGTGTCATTGTTAAGGCTGTAATCTTTGGAGTAAAGCTATTTTTTTTCCAGTCATCTTTTTTGCCAGGTTCTCTCCGTCATTCCAGAACCAGCAGAGAAGTACCCGGCAGTAGATGGCTTCTTAGCTAGGGACTGTCATTTTTCCCAAGCTTATCACAGCTCCCCTGTACCACAATTCAGACAAATGCCATTGACTTCACTCAGTTGTTGCAGAAGCCTCGCTTCAGGGCAAGGATGAAATTGCCATATTGAACTGCCATAAAGCTCTTAGCAAAAACTTCTTGTGCAGCTATTAGACAATATAAAGCACTTTTTCAAAGGAGACTGTATATCAGATCTGCTGCTGGTCAAATGCAGCACAGCTCTGAGCCAATTCATTTTAGCATTTATTGGAGCTGACATTCCTCTGTTCCACACTCGTTGGTTCTCAGGAGGTAAGATTAAGCTTTCTAACATTGCTTTGAAAAGAAACTTCACTTTTAGCTGAAAAACCCAGAATTTTCTGGTAGTACTGCTGTTCTTAGCTGAAAACTACGTTTTCCAGAAAGCCTTTCTCTCTAGTGTCATGCCATTACTACATTTCTAAGCTACTTTTTTGAAACTACATTTTCCATCATGCCTTTCAAGTATGACAGCAAACTTCCAGTTCCCTATATTGGATTAGTTTTCATGGTTCCACTTTTGCAACAGGAGATTTCTTTTTTCTTCTCTAAGCTTGCTTTAAGATGCCTGCACCACAGCTTACCAGGTTTACCTCTCCAATTAGATCTTTCAACTAACTCAGTCCCCAAGTGGGTTGCATCCCTTTGCCTGCATGTACTCAGGCAGGTACTTTTGTGCCTGAAGCAAAATTCCTTTGGGGCTTGCTCTTCCATGGTACCAGGTCAGTGAGGGAAACCGAAAGCAAAGCTGTTTCACAGCCCTTTCAGAGAGACTTTTTCCATGATAGATCTCTGTCTCATCCCCACTTGTCTCACCCCAAGATGCAGAGGCTCAGATGCCTCAGGCTGTGGCTCTGTTCCTCTGCTAACTGCTTCTAGAAGTAGGAGCTTCTCTCCCTGAATCTGCCTCAGACACTAGCAGCTTTCCCCAGGTCCTGCACCTTTCTGCCTTGGCTCCACACTGGAAGTGTGTTGACAACTGCAGGAACCCTAGTATCCTCAGAATGCACTCAAACTCAGAGGTGCTTGCTAATCACTTCTCAGGTGTTGGTTGGAAGTGGAGATCCAATGCTAACAGAGAGGGTTTGCATCACTTCAGAGTATCTTTGTGCTAGGGCGATTATGAGCAACCTTTTTGTTCTGATAGACAGCCACCCAGAAACAAAGTCCTGATGCCTCAGGCTCTGATTTTACTGCCTTTTTTTTTTTTTTTTTTTTTTTTTTACCACGCCAGCAGTTTCCTGCCCCATTCGGCTCTTTGTGGCTCTCTGCCAGCACTTTCCCATGTCTATGACTAGGTTCTAACTGCAGGGGGATTTCTGGCTATGGTCTGAAGTAACTGCTGTTTTTCCTGGCTTGAAAGAAAGACAGAACTTAGCAGAGAGGTTTTGCCCTGATCCAAGAGGTTTGTTGTTTTTTTCTTAGAGCGAATCACAGATGATTTCCTGTACTAATATCTCCAAATGATTCTTATTTTTGCACTTACAGAAAGAGAATCTGAGAGAGGAAGTTCTGAAAAGTTTTTAGTTTTAGAGAGAGAGATTACCAAGTTTTCCCCAAGAAAGCTTTCAGTTTTTGAGAGAGAAAGACCAATTTTCCCCAAAACTTCTGTTCTTGAAACTTTGGCTTCAAAGGACAAGAAAAAAACTAATTCTGATGGTACAGTGTTTCCAGACAATGGTATTGCCAGCAGAGTGAAAAGTTTTATTTCACCTATACCAAGGAAAATTATTTCCCCTGCTGCTTGGGACCAAAAGCTTCCCACAGGAATATTTTTCTCCCTGTTATGCTCTTCTTTGATAGATGTTTTTCCTCAGTTTTTTCGTCCCTAGCCCCATAGCTACAAAATTAAAGACAGTTCCTCCATCTAGTTGCTTATCTTATTCTACTTCAAGTTTTTCTTTAACTGTATTCCTAATACAATATTTCTATATACTACCTTACTCTAAATTCCTTCCTACACTATTTTCCTATATCCTACTTTCCTTAATTCTTATAGATAGAAGTTTAAGAAAGAGTGAAACCTAGATAGAGAGAAGTCTACACTGCAGCCTTGAAGCGTTTCACCACCTAGCCTACATACCCAAGAATAAAATACCATTGCCTTCATTTTTCAATTCCTCATCAGCATGCCTACATTCGCAACACCTCCTCATTTCTTTTGCCAAGTTCCTGGGTTCTCTTTTCTTTTTCTTTTTTGTCCCTGTCTTTGTCTTTGTCTTTGTCCTTGTTCAGTGGTGCCATCTGTGGGAGACCAGCTCCTACATTTATTTACCCCAGGGACTCTTGAGAAATGAGAGATGAGAGACTTAGATAGAAATAAAGAGGGGAGAGAAACAGAAAAATGCAGGATAGACTCAGGTGGGCTTGGATCTTTATCCACTGGCCCAGAACTTTATTCCAAAGGACTATTTATAACAATGCCAAGGGGAGGGGCAAAGGACCTTCCCTTTGCTAGATACAGCCAAGTGTAGATGCTTACAAATACCTGGTACTCAGGCCTGTGGTCCAATCAACCTCTTATGCTGTCCTCCTAGGTAAAGCCAATAGGAAACCTAGATGGCTCCAACATTGCATGTGGCCTTAAGGGAGAAGCTAGAGAATATATGTATAGAATGAAGACAGGGGCTTCATCTATGCAGCCATGGGTAATCCAGCAACCCTTATGCATGGAGATCTTCCAGTGAGACTATTTTAAGGTCAACTATATCTTCTTCATAACCCTTCACTCATTGCTCTCGAAGTAAGGCTAATAAATTTATTGGGTTCCCTTGGGGAATTTTAACAAATCTTATCTCTATTTGTTATGTGAACCTTAGGAGAAATGATAGATGTTGTTTATGTCTCTCTCAGGGAAATGGTTCTAGCTACACTTGGCATAGCCAGTAGAGTACAATAAAATCACAGTGAGTTTGTGAAGAACAATAGCATTGATTTTGATAGGAGTGATGACCCAGACAGGTGAAGAATTTCACCCTCTGAGAATAGAATGGATGAAAAACAAATTGACATGGTGACAGGGTTTGTGGGATTATGGCAGTGGCGTTCACAGTGAAGAAGATTCTAAGTTAAGTGACTATAGTGGAGCCACTTGAAAGTGAAGAGTCTTCAGGGAGAATCCTGCTTATAGTATTCTATGTAATATGTAATGGCAAAATTACCTTCTGAATAAAGTACAGTATGTGAGTACAGATATACCTGGTGGACATATAAGGTCTAAAACAGATATTACAGTCTCTGAAAGAAGCACATTATAGTCAAGGGTATTGACAAGTAGCTGAAAATTTTGTTGGGACATGACCGTGGACTAAAAAGTAGGAACTGCAACAGAAAAAAATTGCATGTGACTAGAATCCTCCATGTTAGCCCCTAAAGTGGCAGGAAAAATGGATAAAATGGAGAAGGAACATAAGATGGAGGTTATGGCTTGCTATTTCTCACAGTAAAGAGAATATAAGTCAGATATTACTGGACCATTCCTAGAACCCTTAAAATTGGAACTCACTGCAGGAGTTAGGAAATAAGGAGTAAAGAGCAAAGTGGAAGCAACAGATGATTATTTCTAGCCCAAACTTTGATATGGAGCTAGGAAAATAAATTCGTGACCCATCAGGCAGATGAGAGTCTTAACAATGATCTCATGCAACAGACTATGCTAATCAGGGACTATATGGAGCAGCAATAACTGGAATTTAGAAAAGTTTTAGATCAGCTACTTAGAAAAATTTTATCAGAATCTCTCAGAAGCTGGCTTGTGAGAATATGGGATATGGTGGAAGATGGGGTAAATTTGGGGGCTAGGTAAGCAGAGAAATTGAACAATATAACCACATACCCCTCCTTGAAGCACAAACTGTATGACCTGGGGCAATAGAGAGGAAATTGGTTTGTGATGGTCTGACTCATGAGCCATAGAAATATTTGGTCATCAGCAGAAGTCCCCATGGATATCAGGGCCACGAATGTCACAGAGGAGGTTCAGGTACTACTGAGGGAGCTAGATATGAGAAAAGCAATATATGATGCCCATTTCACTGGTCCAGATAGGACTGGATTCACCTGATACATAAAGAAGAAATTGACTTACCAAGGACCTCAAGACTAGCATGGACCTTCAGTAGCTTTGCTGAGATCTTTGGTGAAAAAAGGTCTTTATAAAGTAGTTAAAGCTTGGCAGATCTAAATGACTTAGACAAGTATGTAAGATGTATGGGAAAAGAGGGAGAACAGAGCAACTTAGAGGATGTAAGAGAAAAAGCAAAGTAAAGAAAAAGGTCTTTTTGAATTACTCAAAGGTAACTATGGCAAGATTTGTGTCAAACCCAGATGCCTAAAGGAAAATTGAAAGGAAATAAAATTTGGTGCTAATGAGCTTCTAAATGGCTTCAAAGCCCAGCAGAGTTCACAACAAGAAGGTATCCATAACAAAACTATACAGGTTCAGAAGATCAAGGTTTTTCCAGGGGTGGACAATTATTCCTACAGACTAATCAGGGGAACTTTCTCCCCTTAAAATGGTATGTATGGAGTGAAGATGGCTTGCTTACCCACCAGTCAGGTGTGGTGGGTGAAGAGGCAACACCTACAGCTATAGCCACAGTACTAACCTAGAACTTCTCTGACCCAGGGAATCACACTAACTCATGGGTACAGAAGGGCAGGAGGGGACATCACTTCCTTTTATCAATTGGCAGGGTTTAGCAGTAGGAGCCATCCCTGCCAAGTCCATCGGGTAAGGAAAATGCAGAAAGGCTTCATGGAAAAACTCTAGAGTATCAAAGTGGTGACTCAGAGAACTATTGAAGATGTTGCATGGCTAAGGTATTTCCTCCTATCCATGCTGCTCTATCTAACACTGATCTGTGGAGAAAAAAATGATGCTAATGGATGTAATTTTCCCATACTGTCAGATCTTGCTTGTGTCTGAATTTAGTATCCCCTTAGTTGGGAACTTCTGCAATAACCTGATGCTTTCTCAGAACAGATGGCAATTAACTTTCAAAGTGCTGGTGCACCAGTCTTTTTTCTATAGTCCAAGTATTTATTAGGGAATAGTGGTACAGGGTTCTGC
>CABHPQ010141527.1:19099-41957 GCA_902168405.1 Peromyscus aztecus
AATCCGTTTCTATAAATCTATACCTTGCCACATGGCTCATGGCTTACCGGCATCTTCACATGCTGCTTGTCCTGGCGGTGGCTGGCAGAGACTCCCTCTCCCTTCCTGTTGTTTTTATTCTCTCTGTTAGTCCCGCCTATACTTCCTGCCTAGCCACAGGCCAATCAGTGTTTTATTAGCAACACATTTGCCATACAGAACATCCCACAGCAGACAGGGTTTCCTGGCTGTCCTGTAACTCTTTGTAGACCAGGCTGGCCTCAGACTCACGGAGATCTTTCCGTCTCTGCCTCCTGAATGCTGGGATTGAAGGTGCGCCACCACACCTGGCTTAGTAGTGGTGGTTGTTGTTTTAAGACTATGGCCGTGAACTCAGAGCTCCACCTGCCTCTGCCTCCCAAGTGCTGGGCTCATAGCTCTGCACCACCACCCCTAGCAGGGCAGGTGCTTATATTTTCATTGTAGCTTTCTGACATGTGTGTATTTTATATATTATATATGTATCATACTTCGTGCTACTCGATTTACTGATGTTGGAGTTATTAATGAAGTCTCTTAATCATGGTTAGGGAGAGGGAGATTTTTGTTTGTTTGTTTGTTTGTTTTTCGAGACAGGGTTTCTCTGTGTAGCTTTGCACCTTTTCCTGGAACTCACTCTGTAGCCCAGGCTGGCCTTGAACTCACAGAGATCCGCCTGCCTCTGCCTCCCGAGTGCTCGGATTAAAGGCGTGGGCCACCACCACCCAGCGGTGAGATATTTTTTTAAATGTCTTTGACAGATTTTTACAAGGTCTTTTATGTTAATAGTAACGTACACGAAACAGGTTAGTGAGATAGCTCAGCAGGTAAATTGACCGCTGCCAAACCTTCCAACCTGAGTTCTACCCCTGGGATCCACCTGGTAGAAGGCGGCACTGACCACTGCAGGCTGTCCTCTGACCTCCACATGTGCACTCATGCACAAAACACCACCCACACAAAGAAATGGTTTATAACTTTTAAAATGTATACAAAATGATAAGGTCCATATCCTGCTGCTCATTTCGAGTTATTTTGGCAGTGTCTTGCCGTGTGTATAGCATATTTTGGATAGCAGAAAACTCTAATCTTACACTGTTCTTAATAGACCACACTTATTAAACATTCAACTTGAAAGCAGTCTGCCTTAGAGAGACTTTCCCTACAGTTACCCTAATGGCTGTAATTGTAAAAGGTAGAGACTGCCAGATGCACTGCCATTTGATCTAAAAAGGTCACAGGAAAAGGGACATTTAAATTAAGTTATAAATTACAATTGAAGAACAATATTTTGATGTGTGAGACCAGAGATGTCAGAGCAGGGAGATGTAATTCATGAGTTCATTATAGAGCAGAGGTGCCTGACAGCTGAGCCATGCCAAAGGGAAAATTTATTTGCAACACCATGCAGACAGAAATGGCAGCTCCTGTGAGAAGCTAGAGCAGAAACTGGAAACATTGTGGTAGTCCTCGAGTTTATGCTAATGAGGCAGCCAGAGCCCCAGAGATGTTTAATGACTGCTGTAATGTAAATGAGGTGTTCTGACATGGTGCACATTTTCAGTCCTACTTAAATTAAGACCTCATCCTTGCTCCGTAAAATAGCATACTTTATAACCAGGCGTTAAGGCTGATTCTTTCACCTCTGTGTCCAACAGACAGTTGCTGAGATTTGAGAACTGTTGAGGCAAGAGAGTTAAGATTTCTATGCATGGCAGCTTTGAGGAAGGGTGTAATTTAATGTTTATGGCAGTCCATGAGAAGTTCAATCATGAGTTAATTAAACTGTAGGCAGTCATTAAGTATTATTTATTCTTTTGAGAGGCTTGCCAGTAAAGCACTTATATATATTAAATTATAGAAAGTAATAAGCAAGGGATGATTTGTCGGGCAGGGTAAGAGAAGCACATTTAACTTAGGCAATTATGCAGAAATGTGTTTTCTTCTTGTGGCATGATCTTCCTCACTGCTAATCAGGAAGGGTCAGGGGCTGTAGTGAGCCCCTGAACAGCCTGAGCCATGCGTCTAAAATGTCACTGCCAGTGGAGAAACCACTGTAGGGTTTAGAACTGTCTTAAGTCTCATGGGATCCTGATGCTTTGTCTTCTGTAAAGCTTCCCACTGTTTCATGACAAGTTGAGGGCTGGTAATGTGCCCATTTGACAAGTGAAAATGTCCAGTCCACAATTCAGGATAGACCTGGTACCAAAAGTATGACCCTAGGGGCTGTAGAGATGGCTCAGAAGTTACGAACATTTAACTGCTCTTGGTTGGCAGAGGACCCGAGTTCCTTTCCCAGCACCCACCTGTCAGCTCACAACCATCTGTAACTCCAGTTCCAAGGGATCTGATGCCCTCTTCTGGTCTCCATGGGCAAACAATCATACATTTTTTTTTTTTTTTAAAGAGTGTGACCCTGCTTTGGGTTCTGTGTCTTTTCTGCAAAGCTACAGAAGCGTTGGAGGGAGTCTATGGCAGGTTTCTGTTCAGCTATGGAAGGTGCCCATTTACACATCTTTGGCTCTGTGGTTCAACAGAATGGTTACTTTTGTTAGAGCGGAAGCAAGCCAGGTGTTGCTAGAACTGACGTTGGTTTTAAGCAGCCTCTTGTACAGGCCTGTCTTTCACCGCATGTCTCGGTGGCTAGCATGGAGAATTGCTCAGTGCCTAGGCCCCAGAGGAAGGGTTTATGTGTGCTCCTTGACAAGAGTGTGCCAGAATGAAGGAATAGACAATCTTGGCCACGCCTGTGTGCAATCTAGGGCCCACAGGACACTTGACTAGAAAGCAAATTATGATGGAGTCATTTGAAAGCTGGTAGATTCATGAAGGTTCCCAACTTTGTTACCAAATCCCTATCCTTAAATCCTAGTTCATTGGCTGAAAACAAACAATACTAAAATAAAACAACAACCAAAAACTTATGGCACCCCCCCACAGTCATGAATTTAGATATGATTTCCCCTAAATGGCATCCTGCTTTAGTAGGGTGGGTGGCAGGTGCCTCTACCCTCACTTGCTTTCAAAGATTGGAAAGTTGAGTTATGGTGCTAGTTTGTGGTCCCTGTCTTGTGCAGAGTCTTTTTTTTTTTTTTAAAGTAGTTCCAAAACATACACAGTTCTCTGTTTTCCATGAAAATTGCATTTAATCCCAGATCTTATCTACCTAGCTAGGCTACAGAATGGCCAGAAATGTTTAATTATCCTGCTTTGATTGCCTTTCCATGACTGCAGAATGAAGCTGTAGGATGACTGAGGGTTTCCCACTGTCTTGCTGTTGCTTTGCCTAGCTTTCTCTAGGAATCTTTCACCTTAGTAATAGTGAGAGGCCTGCCATGAATGTCTGTACTCACTGAACAGCTGTAGCCCAGGAGTCCTGATCAGGCGTTGAAAATTGGAAACCTGGAGGCAGGAGAGATGGCTTAGCATTTAAGAATAGTGACTGCCTATGACTTTGAGGATAGCCAGGGCAGAGAAACGAGAGGGAGAGGGAGAGAGAGAGAGAGAGAGAGAAAATGTGGCATGCATATCATGTGGCTCAAAACCACCTCTCCGGCTTCAAGGGCTCTGATGCCCTCACCAGGTCTCTGCAAGAACCTTCTTGCACATGGTGTAGACATACACAGATACACATACACACAAAATAATCATAGTAAAAAAGAACTATATCTATGTTCTATCTATTTAATTACCTTTAAAACAGTTGAAACCTAGGCAGTGAGACGTTTAGGTAAAAGTTCTTCTTTTCAAGATGACCACCTGAGCTCAAACCACACAGTAGAGTGAACCAGCTCCTGCAAGCTGTCCTCTGACCTCCACGTGCCCTCTTTCCCTCCACCCCAGTCCCTTCCTTCTTTTCTTCCTCTCCCCCTTACCCATATATGAATGAATGTTAAAAATTAAAAATAAGCTGGGCGATAGTGGCACACCTTTAATTTCAGCACTCAGGAGGCAGAGGCAGGCAGATATCTCTGTAAGTTCAAGGCAGCCTGGTCTACAGAGTCAGTTCTAGGACAGCCAGGGCTGTTACACAGAGAAACCCTGTCTCAAAAAAACCAAAAAAAAAAAAAAAATTAATTAAAAACTACTGAATAAACAACCAATAAAAATTGAAATTCATGTCTATTTTACAAAATCAAATTATTTAAATCTTTCAGCAGGCTTTATAAAGTAGAGTATTTTTAATGGCATTTTTTTAGAGACTCAGTTAAGACAGCTAGTATTTGGTTAAATTTACCAACTCTGACTGACAGGAGGAGTGCGTGGAAGTGTCCACTTTAGCTTCTCCTCCAGTTAGCCTACTTGTTCATGGTGGGTCAGGCAGAACAGGTAGAATCCTGCTGCTCAACAGCCTGGAGTCTGTGTGGATGTGCACATCTGTGTGCCCTGTGCCATTGCTTCTCCTTAAGCCGTGCACAGCCACGTTATCATCATTGTTCAGACCTGTGTCTATCCTGAACCTAAAAGAGGGCCTGGCACAGGTGAGCACACAATAGTCCACAGTGAAGGGATCGGGGGTCCTGCCCTCCAGGCTTCCCCAGTGTGCTCTAGAGATAGCCTAACCTGTTTGGAACTGCATAGGACATTATCACTTGTGGAATACTAAAAGTGTATCTTCAGTGAAACACGATTACAGTTGCGTGTTCTCCCTCCAGCGCCCAATTTTCCTTTCTACTGTTTGAGGTAGCTGCAGTCCAGAACTAGAAGTATTTGGGCATGGTGGCACTCTAGTCCCCTCTCTTTGGAGGGTGACGGGAAACATCAAACAGGAGGATGTTACATTCCTGATATCCTTGGCTGGAAGCTGTCTGGAGTCCTGTCCTAGACAAGGTCTCACTCTGTAGCCCTGGTGTCCAAGAGCTTGCTATGTAGACTAGACTGGCTTTGAACTCATAGAGATCTGCCTGCCTCTGCCTCCTGAGTGCTGTGATTAAAGGAAATACTATTTAAAGTTCTTTTTTTAGTTTTTGAGGTGGTGGTTGTGATGGTTGAACTCTGTTGAGCATCAGAGCACGAATACTTAGACCAGTAGCTGACCTACTCGGCAAAAATGATTTTGTTTTTTGTCAGATGTGTTCAGATGTGGGTGGAAGGTGTCTGTCACCTAAAGTTTTCCTCCTCTTGTGTTTAAAACTGTATGACACAGGGCTAGGGAGATGCTCAGCAGCTAAGAACACTGGTGGCCTTGCAGAGGACGGTGTTCAATTCTCAGTGCCCATAAGGTGCCTAACACATGCCTATTATCCCAGTTCCAGGGAGTCCAGCACCTTCTTCTGGCTTCCATGGGCACCAGGCATGCACATGGTTACATAGATACACTCATACACATAAAAATATATAAATCCTTTAAATTAAATCATTCTAGTGTTATTTAACTTGTAAATTGTAATGCTATACATAACATAAAATGACTTCGTAATTATATGAAAAATTCCAGAAATAATTCATAGATGTTATGCAACCTTTTTATGGTCTACTGTTATAACTATTCTATTTTTTTTTAGTGGTTATTAATCTCTTAGTGTGTTTTTTTAAAGTTAAACTTTATCATTCATGTGAATATTTGGGGAAACACCTGGTGTATGTAAGTACCACCCTCTATTTCAGGTGTCTACTGAGAGTCTTGGAAGCTTTCTTTCATGGATAAGGGAACAATGATACTTTTTAAAGATGGGAAACTACCACCCACCCTGCCCGACAGAGTTTTCTCAGACAGGATTCCTGGCAAGTGGAGGTGATCGATTGTTATACGAGGATGGCACCCCTGCTCCAGGGGCACACCTTTAATCCCAGCACTCGGGAGGCAGAGGCAGGCAGAGCTCTGTGAGTTCAAGGCCAGCCTGGTCTACAGAACGAGATCCAGGACAGGCAGGGCCACACAGAGAAACCCTGTCTTAAAACAAAACAAAACAAAAAGATGGTATCCTTCAGTGACTGTAGAGCATGTACTGCTCTTGCAGAAGGCTTGCAGCTTCCATGTCAGACATATTTCAACTACCTGTTACTCCAGTTCTAAGGGATCTGGGCTCCATGGGTACATGCATTTCTGTGCAAGAACAAACAGACACACATGCAGAGATACACATACATGTATCGAAAATTAATGACATTCTTTAAAAAGAAGGTTGTGTCCTTGTGGTTCCCTCAGAAGAGGGCATGCCAAACAGCCATTTGTTCTATCTATTGTACCAGCTTCTGTCACATTGGGATGTAGTATAGTACCAAAGCTTTATTCTTTCTAGAAATGTTCATCGTTTTGGCAAATAACCTCACACTTTCCAGATTTGTTTGTTTTGGGAAAGAATGGGTTCTGATTCTTAAGTATTGATTGAGCTTAGAGTGGGAGAAGCCAGGAACGGGGGATATGTTAAGAGGTTAGGCTGACAGCAGGTCAGTTGCCCATTGAGAACACAGAAACCTAAGAGCCAAGGAGGGTCAGGCTACCATCATGATTGCTTCTGACTCCATTGTGGCCTGAAGCATGTCCAGATGGAGGCATGTATGTAACAGGAATCTTAGAGAGTCTTATTAATGAAATCAAACCTGAGACCAGTTATTGGGGTGAATGCTGGATCAGAGAATCAGAACAAGCCACAGCTACCTCACCTCGCCAGTTCCTCAGCTGATCCTGTTTCCTTAGATTGGATGCCTCTCAGTCCTCATCCAGAATGAATCTCAGCTGAACTGCTGCTCGAAAGCCTGAAAGCTTAACCAGCCAAATGCTGCTAGTTTCTGGTCCTCACGCCTTATATATCTTTCTGTTTTCTGCCTCACTCCCTGGGATTAAAGGCTCGCTTTCTGGGATTAAAGGCGTGTGTCACCATGCCTGGCTGTATCTTTGAACACATGGATTTCTGCCTCTGGAATGCTAGGATTAAAGGTGTGAGTGCCACCATTTTCTAGCCTAAGTATCTAGTGGCTGTTCTGTCTCTGACCCCAGATAAGTTTATTAGGGTGCACAATATTTTTGGGGAACATAATACCACCACACATGTATGCAAGGGTGTGAGGAGAGTGCCCCCCCTGCTTTTCAGCACCCCACCAGGAGGTCAGCTGAGGGTCTTTCTTGTGCAGGCAGCAGCATATTCTCTGGCAAACCAGCAGCCACATATCCAGTGGCAATTTATAGTTCTCCAGCTGTAGCTAAAAGCTCTTCCTAGTTTACCCCGAGGCAGGCAGGAATGTCATAGGGATTAATGACATTTGATTTCATTTTCCTTCTAGACGAGGCCGTGTGTTCTTAGGAGTAATTTCCTGGTCCCAGACACATAAGATTTAATGTTTAAAATTTTTCCTATGTACTATACTAGAATACTCACCAAATTTTACAAAATGCGGCATTACATGGCTTTGTTTATAACCTAACCAGTCTTCAGTCTAGAAAAGATAAAATAAAAAGTAGAGCTAGGCCTGGTGCTGTATGCCTTTAGTCTTTAGTCTCAGCACCCAGGAAGCAAGGAAGATGGATCTCTCTGAATTTGAGGCCAACCTGGTCAACCTAGTGAGATCCTATCTAAAGAAAAAAAACAAAACAAAACTGACCCGAAAGTAAGTGCTTTCTGTCTCTCTTCATGACTTTCCCTTCCCAGCCCGGGGTGGGTGGGAGAGAGAGAGAGAGAGAGAGAGTGTGTGTGTGTGTGTGTGTGTGTCTGTCTGTCTGTCTGTGTGTGTCTGTGTGTACATGTAAACCAGAAGTTGATATCATGTGTCTTCCTCAATCACTATCCACTTTGTTTTTTTTTTAAATATATTTTTAAAATTTACTTTTAATCATGTGTATATGTCTATGTTCACATGATTACAGGTGCCCACAGAGATCAGCAATGTTGGATAGCCTGGAGCTAGAGTTAGGCAGTTGTGAGCCACCTGGGATGAGTGCTGGGCCCTGAGTCAGGGCCTCTGGCAGAGCAACACTCTCAGCCCTCTCTCCACTCTTAAGTTTTGAGATAGACTCTAACTGAAGCAGTCCAACAAGACTCACTCTTGTGAATTATTTGCTCATAAATGGTGGTGCTGAGATTTGACTCTAAGCAGGCCAGCTCCATGGTCCATACTTTTCCACGCTGTCTTCTTCTTATTCCGTACACTAGAGTCACCCAAGCTTTTTATTAGAATTTTCAATTTGATCACTTGATTTGATTTTAAATTATCACTAAAATATGTGCTTTGTAAATTGAATAGGCATATAAATTTTCCTTCTGTTCAGTTTTATTCTATGTCATATCATTAAAAGCCTTCATTATAGCTGGGCTGTGGTGGCACACGCCTTTAATCCCAGCACTCGGGAGGCAGAGGCAGGCGGATCTCTGTGAGTTCGAGGCCAGCCTGGACTACAGAGTGAGTTCCAGGAAAGGCGCCAAAGCTATACAGAGAAACCCTGCCTCAAAAAACCAAAGGGGGAAAAAAAAGTCTTCATTATATTAGAGAGCGTGGCAAATGTCTACTTGTTTTATCTGACTATTTTATTCTTTTTGTGTGTCCGGAGGAAGGCAGGCCCCAGAGCCTGGATGATAATAGCTTAATAAGTTTGGGTAAACTGAAGTTTCACCTTGGGTGGAGTCTGTCACAGGACATTAATTGAAGGCCTTCATTCTTTCCCTTACTTTAGCAAGTATGTCTGGAGGGTTATCTTGGGCTACAGACTGTGTGAGGCACTGGGCTCACACACAGCACTTGTGTGGGAGGGGCTGCGATGGGAAGGTGTGGGTTAAGCATGAAGTCCTTCTGCCCGATGGCTCTCGGCAGCATCTGATAGCAGGTGGGGCATAGAGGCCTCAGCAAAAGGCCTTGGCAGACCAGGGGTGGTCAGCGGGTGCAGCAGTACCTGGGGCTAGGAAATTGGGTGTGAGCTTTGATAGGAAAGGAACCTGCTCTCAAGTCCCAGCTTCTTCAGTCACAGCTGCTATTACAGAAGTATGTCTTTTGGAATTCTGTAGATGTAATTCTAAACGGTCTTATTAAATAAGAAGCACAGAGCCAAATAAAGAGTTAAAAGCCCAGAGATTGAGCAGCAGCCAAGAGCCAAGACCACCTTATCTTACCACTCGCTGCTGTCCTTCCCCTGAGAGAGAGACCTTCTTCCTGTGTCCTGTCCTTTTATTGCCTTTCTGTCCTGCCTTCTCATTGGCTGTAAACCCAACCACATGACTTCCTCGTCACTGCCTGTCTCTACAGACCTCCAGGTCTCTATGGTTGGTACTGAGATTGGCTGTGTCCTTGAACACAGAGATTCTGTCTGCCATGTGATGGGATTAAAGGCGTGTACCACCATGACCAGACTTCTGCCAGATGACTTGCTCTTAGCTCTGATCCCCAGGCAACTTTATTAACAGACAAATAAAATCACATTTCAGCACAAATAAAATATCACCATAGAAGTCTGTATTTTGGACCCTTTTAATGATTGTTTAGTAAATTACTTCACTAAAAAGTCTAGAAAAGAATATGGCTTATCCTTGGGGTGCTTTGGAAAGGATGTGACCAGAATAGCTGGCACAGCAGCTCACAACTGTAATAAAGCTGAACGAGGTCAAGACCAGTGTAGCTAGAGTTTTCCTGCCTGACCCACAGTCAGGACAATTCTCTGTCACCTGCCAGTCCCACAGCCGCTCAGACTCAACCAAGTAAACACAGAGACTTACATTGCTTACAAACTGTATGGCCATGGCAGGCTTCTTGCCAACTGTTCTTATAGCTTAAATTAATCCATTTCCATTAATCTATACCTTGCCACGTGGCTCGTGGCTTACCGGCATCTTCACATGCTGTTTGTCATGGTGGCGGCTGGCAGTGACTCCTCCACCTTCCTGTTCTCTCAGTTCTCCTCTCTGTTAGTCCCGCCTATACTTCCTGCCTGGCCACTGACCAATCAGTGTTTTATTTATTGACCAATCAGAGCAATTTGACATACAGACCATCCCACAGCAGACCAGCCTGGGTTACAGAATGAGACCTCATCTGGAAACAGAACAAGAGTGGAACAAGAGCTGGGCATAGTGGCCCACACCTTTAATCCCAGCTCTAGGATTGCAGAGGCAGGCTAATCTCTGTACATTCAAGGCAAGCCTGGTCTACATAGTGAGTTCCAGGACAGCCAAGGCTACACAGAGAAACCCTGTCTCAAAAAACCAAAAGAAGAAAAAATCAAAACAAATAAACAAGGAAGAATAGAACAAGAGCTTGAGGCTTCCTAGCTGGGTTTGAGTCTTGGCTTCCACCTCATGGTGACCATCTTTACTTATCTTTCGGAGCCATGGTTTTCTCACCTGGGAATGGCATGACAATAGTTCTTATCTCATAAGGGTATGTCTTTCTCATAGGATTAGCTAAGGCAGTGAATGCCCCATATGTGCTGAGCACCACATCAGGCATGTTCTACAGATGTTAGCTTTGGTGTTTTATGTTTTTTGGGGGGTTTTTGTTGTTGTTTGATTGTTTGTTTAGTGTCGCGCCCACCTCGACCAGCAAGGAAGACACAACACCGAGCTCTTCTTCTTGCAGTTTATTCAGGCCTTTGAACAATATTCTGACTTCTGAAGAATCCCTTCTACCCCCCCCCCGGGGGAAAGCCTCTCCCGGCCTTAAATAGGCTCTGGGCAGCCAACCCCAGGTTGCCACGTGGGCATCGCCCAATAGGCTCAAGCATGCGCAAGCAAGCCACAAATTCCGTTATAGCCTTATATGGAGGTGTTTACCACGGGGAGCGCTCACCGTAGGGATGGCGGAAGGCAGTAACCAGCGCCACCTTTAAGGCGTGGCTACACGCAGCTCCCTACAGTTTAGTTGGTTTTGGTTTTTCGAGACAGGGTCCTGGATGTCATAGAACTCTCTCTGTAGACCAGGCTGGCCTTGAATTCAGATCCACCTGACTCTGTCTCCCATGTGCTGGGATTAAAGGCGTATACCACCACTGCCAGCCCTGATGCTTTTCTTATTGCCAGAATATTCTCTGCTTTGTCTCCTTCCCTGTGCAGACCAGCTTTCTATTACTGTAACAAATACCTGAGCTGAGTCACCTTAGGAAGATAAAAGGTTTGTTTATTTTGCCCACAACTTGAGAGGTCTTAGTGTGTGGTTGCTGTGTATGGTTGCTTGGTCAGTTGCCTCTGTGCTTGTCCTTGAGATAGCATGTTAGTAGTAAAGGGTGTGTGAGGGAGTAAGCCTTGCACCTCGTGCTTGCTGGGAAACAAAGCAGTGCTGTGTCCCTATAGGTCCTCCCAGGAACATCATGCTGGGAACCAAACCGTCAACACCTGTACCATAGAGGGACAGTCCCAACAACTGGGATGGGGGCTAGGCGTGGAGGGTAGTGGTCTAGTGACATTACATTACAATAAAATATTGCCCTTCCATGGTTCCTCTAGAAATGGATGGCTATAGATCAGTAGATAGACACATATCAAGGTGTAGGACTTGTAGTTACTGCTCTACCTCCATGTCTTATGTGGTACAGTTAATTAACTAAGGTCATTGTCGTCTCAGCTACATGAAAGCAGTTACGATGCTGGCAAAGCCCTGCAGCGCCTGGTGAAGAAGCCTGTGCCCAAGCTGATCGAGAAGTGCTGGACAGAGGATGAAGTGGTGAGCATGGACCTGTGTGTGCTTTGTGTTCTGGGCCTTTGGGGTGGTTCTTGTGTGCTGCCTCCCTGCTCCCCAGGGAAGACAGAGTGCCCGTGGTGTCCGTCCAGGACAAGGAGAGAGCAGTTCTGTGAAGAGCCCTTGCTTCACAAGCATGAGGACCTGGGTTCGACTCCCTAGCACCTTGTTGGTTGGTTTGTTTAAAGCTGGGCCTGACTACATGTGCACCTAGGACTCTGTAGAGTTGTGGGAGCAGAGACAGGAGGATTGCTGGGCTTGCTGCCTGCCAGCCTCCCTCTCAGTTCAGTGAGAGACCCTGGCTCAAGGGAATAAAATAGAGCAAGACAGCATGCACTGCCCTCTGCTATCAGCGAGAGGTGCCTGTGATGTATCGCACATTCAAGGGAGGAGCCATAAGAATGACTTGATTTGATTTAGTAGCATGGGGTCCATGGGTGCCAAGAAAGCCCTCCCTGGGTTTAGCAATCATCCTAAACAAGGCTGGTGCAGGGCAGTGTATGAGACTTCCCTGTTTTAAACCAGAACCTGGAATAATTTATTTTGAGGGCTCATAGGACCTCAAGCTACAGAAAGCAGTCTTTCCAAAGCATAGACTTGATTGAACACTAAAGGAGATGGGAAGGGAAAGCTGCCCACAAACACAGATGCATGACCCTGCAATTCCCATCCCACTGATCTTATGAAGCTACAACCCTGACTAGTGACTTTGGTACAAACTGTTGCTGTAAACAGTGTGGAGGTGGCATATGCCTTTAATCCTAGCATTTGAGAAGCAGGTGAGTCTCTGAGGCCAGCCTGGTCTACAGAGTAAATTCCAGGACAGTCAAAGCTACACAGAGAAACCTTTCTCAGGGAAAAATAAAAACAAAACAAAACAAAAAAAAAAAACAAAAAAACTAAAACCAAAATAAACCACAAAGTGTTGCTATAAAAGCTCACAGGGTTTCCTATGCCTTTGCATAGTGACTTTGATAGTGACTGCTTGACATTGGCCCTTGAAGTCAAATGCAATTGAAATACACAGAGTTCATGGAAAGTTTCTCGATTTTGTTCTAAAGCATGCTAAGGAAGATGTTTAAACGTGGTTTTTTGATTTGATGTCAGCCTGGTCTACAGAGTGAGCTCCACCACAGCCAAAACTACAACCCTATCTCGAAAAACAAAAACAAAAACAAGCTGCTTTTTTGATCCTGCTGTCTTTGTTCATGCAAAAGCATTTACTCCAGGCCTCCTGTGTACCAGGTCCTGTGCTAGGATAGGATGAGGATGGGAATAGCTGGGCAGGGCACTGTCTTACATAACTGGGCAGGAAGACTGCGGAGTGAGAAAGGAGTCTTTCTGAAGGACTCAGCGAGAAGAGAGTTCTAGGCTCTTTGGTGAAAATCCGAATGGTATGTGGGAGAAACAGGCTGTGGCTGGGACACAGCGAGAAGAGGGCGAAGGGAGGAGATGGTCCCTAAGGGCAGATCAGGTGTGGCCTGTTGAACTGTGGTTGAGATGTTGTCATTTGCTCCACAAGTACATTTTCTGAGTCAGTGGGCTTCAGGGTGAGGTCCATGCAAAAGGAAGGCTAGAGCCACAGGAATTCCATGTTCAGGCGATTGCTAAGGCAAAAAACATGAAATTGAGTTGTTTTGAGAAGTCATGCTGACACTCTTTTATCATAAGCCTGTTTTTATAGGAAGGAGATACAGTTCTGACTGGTAAGATTTTAAATTCTCCAAAAGCCTTTGTAGATGAAGATACAGGGGAGGAAAAGATGGAGCTGCTGTATAAACTACAGTCTCGGAGATGTCCCTCTATTTTGGCCTGTCATGGGGCATCCTGCCAGTGCAAGTACATGAATGACTTCATCCGTCCATTCCTGCTGTCTCGAGCACCTACCTCTCCTCTCTCTTCTGTCACCCTGTCTCCAGGGGTTCCCTCACCTTCTGCTCCTCCAGTTCTTGCTATGGCCCTGCTGCCCCCCCTTACTGCTCCACCTCCCACCAGTTCAGCGCTGACTCCCGCTCCTTTCTCTCATGACCTTTGGTTCCCTCTGGAATCTGTAGAGTGTGTAACAGTCCTCTCTTCTGTCTAAAGAAAGCCAGTTTCCTTTTCCGGCAGCACTTCTTGCTGGCTCTGCTGCTGCTCCAGGATCTTGAGCCAGAAGGGTGGGGGATGAGGAACCTTGGGCATCAGAAAGAATCCAGCTTCATTTTGAAAAACAAAACAGGATTCCAAGTATGGGATAATGCTGAAGCACAAGTTGGTTTGGGCTCATTTTTATCATGTTTACTTCTTGTTTGAGAAATGTTTTGGCAGTCACCCAACCCTTGCAGAGCTTAGGGATCGAATGGTTCCATTGTTTGTGAAAGCTAAGCTTTGCTCTCTGAAACCTCAAACCTGGACAGTGAAAGAGAGGGAGTGATTGGAAGATTGGTAAGTTCTAGGAAGCTTCTGATGCATCTGGATCAGAATAGCTGAACAGTGGCAACAAGTCAAGGCCCTCTTCACCTTAGCTGCTCTTAGTTGTGTTAATGGGACCCTTCTATTGAATCCACCACATTTTCTCATCCTGGGAATCAAAGGAATAACCACACAAATGTGTCCAAGCTGAAATAAATGCACAAGCCTACCTCCCTTTACCTTTCCCTCATGGTGTTCCACATACTTGGAACATTCTGGTTGGTTTTACTTTGTTGTCTCTAGCATGTTAATTTGATCTAACACTCGGTATCTGATGTACCTAAAGGTGGACCTAAATGACCTCCACAAAATGGTTGAGTGCTGAGGTGAGAGTTTCCCACCTGGGCCAGAAAGGTGACCTGCATGTCCTCACTTTGCCAAGTCACTGCTCCCTGAAGAATCTAGCTTCTGCCCTTTTAGTATACACCAGTGGTTCTCAACTTCTGAGTCACACAACACCTTTGAGGGTTGCATGTCAGATATTTACATTACAATTCGTAACAGTAGCAAAATTATAGTTATGAAGTAGCAACAAAATAATTTTATGGTTGGGGGTCACCATAACATAAGGAACTATATTAAAGGGTCTCAGCGTTAGGAAGGCTGAGATCCACTGGTGTGGAGTAGACCATAACTATACCTTGAAGCTGAGCTCAGTCCTCTGTCTGCTTTGCAACCATTGTTTCCTCTTTTGATCTGCATCTTCTATTTTCTCCTCCTCTTTTTTGTTTGTTTTTGTTTTATTGAGAAGGGTCTTGTGTATCCTAGGCTCTCAAATTCCATATGTAGCTTAGGATGACCTTGAACTCCTGATCCTTCTGCCTCGATCTTCCAGGTGCTAGGATGACAGACCTGTGCCACCACCCAGCCTGTTTTCCTCTTTTTAAAAGTTTTTGTGTTTAGATTTATTTTTAAATAAAAATTAAACACAAACAAGTGCTCTTGGAGGCTGTGCACCTCAGATTCCCCTGGAGCTGGGGTTACAGGCAGTTGTGAGGTGTCTGGTACTGTTGGGAAGTGGTCTCCTCTGCAAGAGTAGCAAATGTTCTTAACCACTGAGCCATCTCTCCAGACTTTATTTCTGAGTTGATTGCCTTCCTACTTATAAACTTGTTAAGGGTGAGAACCTATTGATGGCGAGGATAATATCTCCCAATGAGGAGCTTGCAAAAACTGTACACTGTAATTCTTGATTCCAGCACTTTAAAACTTGTTGTGGTTGATATTTAGGAATCTATGTAAGAACTTTTACATGCTTCCCAAAGCTGACCTCAAATATTTGACTTTTGGAGCCAGGCTTAGTGATACACACCATTAATCCCAGCACTCAGGAGGCAGAGGTAGGTGGAGGTAGGGGATCTTTGTGAGTTTGAGGCAGGCCATGCTGGTCTACAGAGTGAGTTCCAGGACAGTCAGATAGTGAAAGCCTGTCTTGGAGTTATGCAGGGGTGTATTTTGACTTTTAAAGAAAAGCCTTTAGGTTACTCTTCACTGTCAGCAGCAGCACAGCAGCCACTCCTGCTGTAGCCTGTAGGGAACCGTCATCTCGTGGGGCAGTCCCTCTCCTCTCCTAGTGCATGGAGATGAGCTGTGAAGTGAAGTGAAGTGAAGTGGGGGCTGACTAACGTAAGTAAGTCTTGTTGCTCTAAAATCAGACTTATCCTAGTGTCTTAGTTAGGTTACTGTTGCTGTGATGGAACACCGGGACCAAAGGTGACTTGGAAGAAGAGTTTATTTGGCTTACACTTCCACATCACGGTTCATCACTGAAGGAAGTCAGGGCAGGGACCTGGAGGCAGAAGCTGATGCAGAGGATCATCCATGGAGAAATGATGCATACTCACTAGCTTGATCCCCATGGCTTGCTCTGCCTGCTTGCTTATAGAACTCAGGACTACCTTCCCAGGGATGGCACCTCCCACAGTGGTGGGCTGGGCCCTGCCCCACTGATCAGTACTTAAGAAAATACCCTACAGGCTTGTCTATAGCCGTATCTTATTGCGACATTTTTTCAGCTGAGGCTCTCTGCTCTCTGATCACTCTAGCTGTGTCAGATTGACATAAAACTAGCCAGCACAGCTGGGAGTGGTGGTGCACACCTTTAATTACAGCACTTGGGAGGCAGAGGCCAATGGACCTCTGAGTTTGAGGCCAGCCTGGTCTACAGAGTGAGTTCCAGGACAAGCCAGGGTTACACAGAGAGACTCTGTCTTGAAAACCCAATCAATCAATCAATCAGTCAATCAATAAAAACTAGCCAGCACAACTAGTTTTTGCCAAGTGCTTAATAAATTCATGTTGCTTTCCATATACTGCAGAATGGACCTAAGTAAATGGCTGGATGCTGTCTGTGAGGATTAAATTGATGATTAACCAGTTTCACATACATTATGCTAAAAGAATAATTTTTTTTTCAAGAAGTCATCCAAACTAGTAGGAATTATGAAGAGAAGAAGGAAATAAAAACAAATCAGTATGTTAAATACACAAAACCTAGGTTATTGGGTTTTTAATTAAACATGATAAACACATTTAAATATAACACAAAGGCCCCAGGCTGAACTGCACCCAGTTGAAGCAGATGAAGTCACCCTTCCATGCTTTGGTATTTACTAATTCTGTCTGTCTGTACGCTCAAGCCACTGGTGGCCTCTGCATGACTGTGCTGTTGCTTATTGTGCTGGGGTCCCATTGCTGCTTGCTGCTGTGCTCCTAATTAGCATTCAGTTGTTGATTATGGAAATGCTGGGATGCTGACTGAATTCTTTTTAAAATTCTGGGTCAGCGCTTGCTTCCCTCATGGAGTTCAGCTGACTTGCAAGGTTGTAAGATTGGGTGCTCTCACCCTTTGCTTCCTGTCCTGTTGGTTGCATTTGTGTTTTGTTTTCTTTTCATGTTGAGTTGTCTTTCAGCAAGAGGTGTCACTCAAGGTGAAGGTTTTGTTATTTACAATATTACAGCAGGGTGCTAAAATCTCATCTTGGGTAACTGTAGCTTTTATTGTGAAATATGTTTCCCATTAAATATTTTATATCAGTTTTGTTGTAATCCATTGAGGTGAACAACCTAGATGCAAATGAGTGCTGATATTTTTAACCAAAGACAGTTAATCCACAGTAGTGACAAACCTTAATTGGTCATATGTATGGATTAATTCATTCACAAGTTCGTAAGCTTGAAAACATCTAACCCTTTCCATTTAAAACTCACTTTATCATAGATACACATTAATAGCCTCCTTTCAAATTTGACATGACACAGCAAATTAATTCTCTGAGTATTTGTAGTCCAGTGAGCAGTGCAGCTGGCCAAGGATTCCCTGATTACAGACTCCAAACTCTATGGGGCCTTCCCCAGCAGCAGCGTTGGATGCCTTTGTTATGCCCCCTTTGCAGTGTCTGCTTGAGAAAACATTGTTTTCGTTGTTCATCGGGATGTGCCGGAAGACAGAGCTGCTTAGTGGGGCAAAAATAACAGGGAGTTTTATTTGCCGTTCATGTGGCAGCAGAGGAAAATGGAATTCACAACGGAATCAAAGTTAAGGTCTAAGAGCAGCTGGGGGCTGTGGAGGTGGAGGCAGAGGAAGGGACAGTGCTGCAGAGGAAGAGACTCTCACCACCTAGCGTTCGCCTGGCCTGCTTCCACACCCCATCGTCCTCCTGTTTGACTGGGAGGTCTTAATCCTCAAGACAGCAGACGGCTTAGTGGTGGCATTTATTTTAGGAAGGTACAGTTTTCTAAGTTGTTGATATTTTACATAGTGATCTGAATTATGCTGGGGATGGGCATCCTGTATGTCATTTACAATGGATCTATTAATTTTATTCTTTTAAAAATCTATGCCCTTCCCCTGTGGTTAGAATATTATTAAAACCTGCCTGTTGATCTTGGTTTATGTGAATACATGTTTTGTAACACTGTAGTTTAATTTTATGTGCTTAGAGTTGTGTGCATGTAAATTGAGCTGTACAGTATTGGAATCTCAGTTTTTGTTGTTTTGGTTTTTTGAGATTGAGTCATATTGTGTATCTTCCATCAGCTCTGAACACAGCAGTCTTGCCTCAGCCTTCTAAATGTGGAAATTCAGACATGCATGACCAAATCTGAACTTGAAATTCTGATTTTTTTTTTTTTTTTGCTTTAATTGGTGTTTTGTCTGTGTGAGGGTCCCCTGGTCCCCTGAAACTGGAGTTACAGACAGTTGTGAGCTGCCATATGGGTGCTGGGAATTGAACCCGGGTCCTTTGGAAGAGCAGTCAGTGCTCTTAACCGCTAAGCCATCTCTCCAGCCCTGAAATTCTGATTTTTTTTTTTTTTTTGAGACAGGGTCTTACTATGTCACCCTGACTTGCCTGGAACTCACAGAAATCCCCTTGCTTCTATCTCTTTACTGCTGAGATTAAAGACAAGCAAGCACCACCACCATGTCCAGCTGATTAGAAAAAAAAAAAAAACCACAAGTTTTTTTGTTTTTTAAATATAGCTGTGTATGGGTATGTGCACATCAGAACAGGTATCGGAAGAGGCCAAAGGCATCTGATCCCCCTGGAGCTGGAGTTACTATTAGTCGTGAGCCACCATGTGGGTGCTGGGAACTGAAACCTGGTATTCTGCAGGAATAAGATGTGCTCATACTGCTGAGCCATCCATCCTGACCAGAATTTTAAGCTCAAAAATATTGTCTTTCACATGGAAACTGCAATGATCTAAAACATAGGTGTATTGTGTTTAGTGCATGATAGCTGTTGAAGGGATTGTAGAACGAACCATGTCGGTGTCTCTCTGTGTTAACTACCCTTCCTCCAATTTTAAACTAAATTGGTGCTATTTCTTTCTTCCCCCCCCTTTTTTTGCATTTTGTTTTGTTTGTTTTTGGACATGGTCACACTGTATATCTCAGGCTGATCTAGAAATGGTAGTCCTCAGAGACCGGAGAGATGGCTCAGGGGTTAAGAGCACTGGCTGGTCTTTCAGAGGACTTGGGTTCAATTTCCAGCACCCACATGGCAACTCACAACTGTCTGTAACTCCAGTTCCAGGGATCCGACACCCTCACACAGACATGAATGCAGGCAAAGCACCAATGCACATAAAATAAACCTAGAAGGAGGAGGAGGAGGAGAAGGAGAAGAGAAAAGGAAAAGAAAAGAAAAGGGAAAAGAAACAAAAAGAAAAGAAAAGGCAGTCCTTTTGCCTCAGACTTTCAAGTCCTTTGTGGTATTACAGGTGGCATTACCACACCCAGCTTTAAATTGGTTCTGTTTCTAATGAACATCTAAGTTCTTAGCTATAAGAGTTGGAAACAAAGATATGAGTGCTGACCATTACTTCGTAGTGGGAAACAACACTGACTCCTTGGGTATGTGCTGGTAGTGTGACCCAAAGTCAAAGTCAGACCTTATTGACCAAGAAAAATGTAGATGCAGGTAAGATTTACCTGATATTTCAAGTATCAGTGAAATTGGACTGTTTCCTTGATGGAGTTATCCCATCAGTCTTTGAACCAGTCTTTGAAACCCTTGTTTAAAGAAGTCGATAGTGTGGATAAGTAGAGTTTATTGTCAAGTCCTTTTGGAAATGAGACAGTAAATTAAAAATCAATTATATGTGCAGAAAGATGGTGGGAGGCAATCAGTTCTGTCACTTAGTTTGCAGAAAGATTCTACTGTTTAACAAGCTACAAGAAGAAATATTTTTTAGATCCTTGAGTAAATGAACTAGGACAAGCATTAAAAGGAGGTCTTTTAAAATTGTATTTCAGTTTGTATGTCAGTTGAAGTTTCATCTGGGTTAAATCTACAGACTCACTTGAGACCTTGCCTTCCACATACATGGCTTTATTGCTTCCCAGGCTCCCTTGTTATAGTGTGCTCAAAGAAATGTTCTTTTTCTGTGTTTTTCCCTATTCGTTTGTAAAGCGATAGTCAGTTCCATTTTCTGTTACTAATAATGTTTTCTTTTCGGTTTTTCAAGACAGGGTTTTGTAGCATGAATCTTAAAAGTTCTTATTAATAAAATCAAACCTGAGGCCAGTTATTGAGGTGAATACTGGAAGATCAGAGAGACAGAACAAGCCACAGCTACCTCACCTGGCCAACTTCTCAGCTGATCTTGTTTCCTCAGACTGGAAGCTCTGTGTCCTCATCCCAATGGCTCTCAGCTGAACTGCTGCTCGAAAGCCTGAAGCTTAACCAGCTAAAAGCTTCTAGTTTCTGGTCCTCACGCCTTATGTACCTTTTTGCTTTCTACCGCCACTCCCTGGGATTAAAGGCTCACTTTCTGAGATTAAAGGCATGAGTCACCATGCTTGGCTGTATCCTTGAACACATGGATTTCTGCCTCTGGAATGCTAGGATTAAAGGCGTGTGTTACCACTGCCTATCCTAAGTATCTAGTGGCTTTTCTATTCTCTGACCCCAGATAAGTTTATTAGGGTACACAATATTTTGGGGAACACAATACCACCACAGGGTTTCTCTGTTTAGTCCTTGCTGTTCTGGAACTCACTTTGTAGACCAGGCTGGCCTCAAACTCAGAGATCTGCCTGCCTCTGTCTTCCGAGTGCTGGGATTAAAGGCGTGTGTCACCACCGCCCAGCCACTAATAATGTTTTCTAAAGCTCATTATCTCCTAGCCATATTTTTACCTGATTTTCTTTTAAAGCCAGCAATACATAGTGTCATCATCCAGGGCTTCCTGTGTAAGTGTTGCATGTTTGTGTTTTGTGTTTGGACCGTAGAGCTAGGCAGAGCTGAGCTGAGGTGGAGAAAGAGTAACCCCATGATGAATGTGAGCATGCCTTGTGTTGTTCCTTGCAGCTCAGGATAATCATTTTAAATCAAAGTTTTTTTTAATAGAACATTTTTCATTTTTGTTTGAGAGGGACAATGTCCCTCTTCAGATGTCTCCAACTTGAAAGATTCATAAATACTAGGGCAGTGGGCTGTTGAAAGCACAGTTTCCATCTCATTTTCAAGGGCATGTTAAAAAAAAAAATGGAGATAGCATACACTTCTCACCACTCAGTCATCTTTCTCTGTTCGTTTAAAAAATGAGAGCAAGACACAAGGGGGCTTGAGAAATTGCATGTGGTTCTCCAGTAGACAAAGTGGGTATTTTATAAACGGAGAGAATGGAGACCTTTTTCTTCTTCAGTTTCTTAGCAACAGATCAGAGTCAGTTTTAATGTGTGTGCTTGGGACAGTCTGTGTATATCAACATCAGAGCCTTAGTCTTTCACAGGTGAGACCTCTTAGACTGCTAAAGGGAATTCAGTGTTGCGGAAAAGAAAGGAGATAGAAAAAGAGCTCTGTCCTGAGAGGATGGAACTCACTTGGCGCCATCTCCTGTCTCTTGCATCCCTCTGTCTGACATCTAAGGTCTCTCCTCTAACAGTATTACTAGTCATGGTAGTCCCATGATTGCTAGGGGGTTGCAGGGTTTATTCAGTTCTCATTTGGACTTACTGGTTGAAATCCAGCCAAGCAGCCATGGTTTTATATGCTGAGGCTTTAGCAGAGCAAAATAGGCAAATATGCCTGCCCTCATGGGGTTGACATTGTACTGAGCAAGATAATTAACACCGAGTGACAAGTGTTGTATGTTAACTCAGTACTAATGAGGAAAAAAAAAAGCATAGGAAAGTAATATGCAGTGCAGGGCAGCACATTAAACTTTATTTAAGGTAGTCCTGAAATGTCACTTTTGAGTAAAGACCTAAACAGCATTTGAGAGCCAGCCTTGCAAATACACAGGAGAACATTCTGGACCAAAGAAACAGAGAATGCCATGGTCCCCTCATTCTTGTGAGAAATCCCATCCAATGTGGAGTGCTCTGCTGGAGTTGAGCTGGAGGCTGTCTAGTCCTAGGCTTTCCCTGTTCTGTGTCAGCCATGCTCACTGCACTGTGGCAGGATCATCTGGGTGCCAGCACACTAGGTGAGGAAGTCTGAGGATAGGTCCTTGGCCTGTAGGTGAAAGCTCACCTTATAGTGCCCCAGGGCGGAGGCACCAGAAGAATCCCAGGAAGATATAGAGGAAGTAGGCTGTGGAAGTAGAATCTTGAAGCTCATGCCTGCTCCTCTGACTTCCATTCTTGTTACTGAGCGAATGGGCGGTCCTGTGAGCTGTTGTGCTTCCTCCTGCATTAGCGCCACCCTGCTGTGTAGGATCTGAGTCAGCCTCTTCAGACTCTACCGGCTCAGTGGGTGTAGTCTGAAGCATTTTGGTTTTATAACCAGAGTGGACAGTGTTTACCACCTGTGTTTACTCTGAATTCCACATTTGTGTTTGTTTGTTTGTTTGTAATAGAGTCTCACTGTGTAGCCCTGGTTGGCTAGAGCCTCACTGTGTGGACCAGGCTGGCCTCAGACTCAGAGATTTCTCCCTGCCTCTGCCTCCAGAGTTCTGGAATTAAAAGTTTGCACCACTATCCCCTATGTCCACTGACCTAGGGTACTGGCAGGTTTAATTCCCTAGCAGTACTCCGTCCTTTTCTCCCCAGCACCTCATTCTTAATGAGAAGTGAGTGTCTAGAAGTTATCCAGTCCTTGGCTCCTGACAGTGGGTCAAGTCTGCCCACTGGGCCAGAATGACATGTCTCTTCACTTATCTTGGTGCTCAGCTATGAGCTCTAATTGCTGTAGTTTAATGATCTGTATCCCTAGAACCTCCGCTGGCACATGGGTCAGACACAAGAGAAGCTCCCTCAGAACCTCAGGTTACTTCCATAGAGTGGCCTGTCAGGCGAGGCTGCTCTGCTACAGTCGTCCGACTGCTGGCCAGTGCACACTCT
>CABHPQ010141528.1:0-19833 GCA_902168405.1 Peromyscus aztecus
ATGAATAGCACAGGCCAGTTTGGAAGCTGCTACAGAGGTCTGAGCAACGAAAGATGCTTTACCAATCAGGACAGCTCAGTGGTGAGGCAGAGGTATACTGAGCAAGTATTTATGGTGGTTATGATTTTGCTTACGCTGCTTCATCTATGTTTGCAGGTCTGTCTGTCTGTACCTGTATGTCTCTGGATGCCCTGGTGACTTCACAGAAGAGCAGCTGAAGGAATGTGACCCATGGACACACTTGCTTGTTATCCCTCCCCCCTTCAGGATGTTTCTAAAGCATCTGCTCTGTCAGCTGCTGTGGTACTGACAGAACTGGACAGCATGAGATGAAAACAGGAAAACTCAGAAGCAAAGAGAACTTTAGCAAGTCTTTCCAAGAACTGGAGAGATGATTCAGATGGTCAAGAGTACTTGTTGCTCTTGAAGAGGACCAGGGTTCAGTTCCTAGCACCCACATGGTAGTTCACACTCATTCAGAACTCCAGTTCCAGGGGATCAGATGCTTTCTTATGACTTCTGCGAGCTCCAGGCACGCACATGGTACACATTCATTCATGCAGGCAAAACACTCATGCACTTAAAATAAAATAAACCTGAAAACAACAACACAATACTCAAGACTTTCCAGCTGATGGTTCCTCTATCTAGAAATGGCCAGCACTCATTTCTAATCCTCCTTGCTGGAGGACTTCACAACGGCTTAAGAGCAAGGTGGGGAGGGGTCAGTAGCTACAAACTGAAGAACTAACCCCCCTCGAAAACACACACTTGTGTGCCAGATAGGTTCACTACACAAGCCTTTACAAATGTCCCTGTGCCTCAGGCATCAAGACATGGGTACAACAGCACCCCCAGGTGTCACTGAAGTTCCCCAAATCCTCCAACCCCTGAAGAGCATGGACATGGTTTGTCCCCAGGTTTGAAATGGGAACAAATGTCTGTTCGTTCCAGATAGGGTATCCATGACAGACCAGAGAAGTAATTCCACCCCCGCCTAGTTTGGGGGACCAGTAAAAAGGTTGAAGTTACTAATAGGAGCATGGGAGCCACAAAGCTGTCACTAAAGGACCCACTCCCATACGGATGACAGCTCGGGAAAGCCGTATCGCTGGGGCTCCCTGCACAGCTTGCTGTCGGAAGAGTTTCTAGGCCCCAGCTTTTACAAGCTTGAGAAGGGGCCTTGTGAATCTTGTAACTTTCATGAGCTTTCTGAGCCTTCTAAGTTTTATTAGCTTCTGGAGTCTTATTGCACCTCTCTCCTCCCTCCTGGAGATAATGTTTCCACTCAGAGGAAACAGCCACACAGCAAGAGGAAACAGTCCGCCATTGGGGGAAATTAGCTTGGATAACCTGATCAGTGTTCTTTAAACTGAAAGTCTGCAGCCTATAAACTGCCCTCTGGCGATCCCTGACTTTGGATAGCCTCATCCTGCCCCTTTTCCTCTGAAGCGTAAACTGGACTTGCTGTCTTGCTTTTCACAAATAGAACCCAGTAGGGCAGACAGGATGTCCCCTCCCCGGATTGGGTAATGAAAAGACCATCTGCGATAGACACTCATTGTCTCTCTTGCTCTTTTGGCATTGCCCACTGAAGGAAGCCAGGTGTTGTGCTGTGAGGGAACCTGGTGAGGGACTGAGCTCAGCCTACCACCATGGGAGCCTTCCCATCAGGCTTTTTGATGTCTTGACTACAACTCAAAGATACCCAGACCAGAGGTACAAACTAGGCTGCGCTGATTCTTGATGGGTGGAAACACTAAGAAAATGTTGGTGGTTTTAAGCGTCTGAATTTTGGGATTGTTTGTTAATCAGCATCGGATAACTAATAAAAGATATTCCCAATTGCCAGGGAGTGGATCTAAAATAAATCCTTGATGAACTTGGTATAGTCTCGTTCCAAAGAATGCACAATATGGACATACAGCCAAGCAGCCATGGGCTTAAATCTCAGTCTAGAGATGTTTACTTTTAGCCTTCTCATTTGAAAAACAGGGACAGAAGAATTTCTTCTCTGTGTGGTTTTATATCGTAGCACATTACAAAGTAGGTGTCCAGTACATTTTTTCCTATGCTTCCTATCAGGGAACCAAAATCTACAGCATTCTTAGAATTTTTGAATGAAGAAGAGTCATGCGTGGGGCAGAAGGTCTATGAGATGATGTCCAAAACATTCTTTTCAGATTTTCAGTCGTACAGATTTATGCAGGACAATGTCGTAAGTGCACACTTGAAAACCATGAATTGGCCTTCTCGCCTTTGCTTCTCCAGGTGTGGTTAGTTACCTGCTTCCCAGCTGTCAGCTGTCAAACCTGAGACTCTTGGTCTTGCAGAAGCACTCACTATGGTTTCACAGTAGCTGAGAAAAAGTTGTGAGTTCTGTGACATTTTGGAGTGCAGAGCTTTGCTGGAATGATGTTTGTGGGCAGGGCAGGAGAAAAGGAGTGTAAGTCTGCCTGTCTCCAACAGGAAGAGACTGCTCAACTTGTTCTACAGTATAGTATGACCCCGATTGGGGGGGGGGGGCGGGGTTCAACATTTAGATCCTGTTCTCTTCATCTCCTGCCATTATCTCTACTAGATGCCTGGGCAGTCTTCATAAAAGAAATATTCTTACACATCCTTCAAGGCCACTGGCATGACCCACTGGATGGTCTTTATACTTCTTAGTGGGGTCTGCGTCTGCCCAGTCATCTAGTTTTACCTCTTTCCGTCTGGCGCTGTACAGAGCATAATGAACCACGAAACTCCTGAAGTGTATCCGGTTCCTTCTCCCCAACACCGGCCTTGGCACATGCTGACCCTTTCGCCTTCTGCGGACTTAGCCCAGGTCGCTCTAACTTGCCTTCTGGCCTGCATGCCCCGCATCCCCTCCAGGAAGCTTTCTGTGCCCCAGGTGACAGATGTCCTCCAGTGTGTCTTCTGCCTTTCCCACCCTCACAGCTGCTCTTCTTGAACTCACTCTAAGATAGGAGCCCTTCAAGAAGTCTTTTTCAACCTTATACCTTTTGTAACATGCCTACATTTCTTTCTTGTTAATTTCTCAAGGTACAATGCTCTATATTTTTCCTTAGTAGCTCTGGCTGGGTGAGGGGCCTCTTCTTTGAAAATTCCACAGCACTTGGTTCTGACATCTTCTGGGATTTGTCAGATCATATTCTGGCACTTGGCAGTGACTCTTTTCTTTAAAAAAAATGAAAAATCAAACAAAAACCAGATTAGCTGAAACAATATTTGTAAATATTTATGGCCTGCATCGTGATAATTGAATAAGGTCTAACCTCTTCAGCCAGCTTGGCTGGTTTCTGCTGCTCCAGGCAGCTAGTCTGGTCTCAGAGCCTTCTTTGTCTCTTTTGCTCTTCTGAGACTCTTCTTTGCAACTTGGTTTCAATCATCTGAGGGGGACGCTCAGATTTTATTGCTTACTCTGGCAGGGAGGGGTTTAGTGAATCTGTTGAGTTTCAGGGACTTCCTGAAGCTATTTTAAGTTGTTTACCTTTCGGTTTAAGGAGCTTCCTGCAGGATGGAATGTTTCACAACAATGCTGTAAACAAAGCTTATCCAGTCCTTCCTGTGGGAGTCTGGAAGACCAGAATAATGACAAAAATTTGAACAGTGAAGGTCCAGCTCGTGAGGTTTGTGAGGGGAACAAGGTCTCCACCAGGAACTGGTGGAGAAGCCATTTAAGTTATATTCTGAGGAGACTCTGGTTTCATTCCTGCCACTGTCCTGAGATGTGACTGAGAGTGGATCTGAAAGGGAGGGAGTGCTGTGTTTGGCAGAGGAAATTGCGCGGCTGATTGGCAGGCTGGCAGACTGGCAGTGCCCAGTGCTGTTATTTAGGTTTGTAGTGAGGAAGAGCAGAAAGTTGAAAACTGTGAATTCCTGTTTTAGGAACAGCAAGAAAGGTGCACCGGCAGCAAGACCCCACCCACCAGAGGCTCAGACTTGTGAAAATGCAGTTATTTGAGAAGAGAAAGCGGAAACTGAGAATTCATGCCTAGAAAGCAATCCCCTGGGGAAGTGTTCTCCCCACCCCCACTCCCCACTCCCACTCCAGGTTTAGCACACAGGCTGCCACACCTGTGGTCCACGTCTCAAGCTACATGAAGCACTTGGCAGTATTGGCTTTACAGGAATAAAAGATGCAAGAGTGAGTGAGTCATGGAGGCTTGCATCCAAGTCCCCAGAAGCTGGTCGGGCCAGGCAATGTGTGGCGGGGTTGGAGCCCTTGTGATGAGGCCCTAAGGGGCTAAGTGTGAACCTGGGAAGGTAAAATCTAAATCACAGTAGACACCCTAAGATGATGCCAAGATCATGCCCGAGGAACTCACCCAAGAGAGAGGCTATGTGTGCTGCAGGTGGCCCGAGCTGGAGGGTGGAGATAGCCAAGCCTATCGGAGCCCATATGGTTGCTTCAGGAGCGCTCGATACTGGACATAGAGCTAAGAGAGTTGGAGTTTTCCCTGCTTGCTTTCAATCCTCTTGTTGGACCTTCCCTTGCTGTGCCCCCATTTCTCCATGGGAAGGCTGATTCTGGTTCATTGCATTACAAAATCTCACAGTTAAGGGATTGCCTTGAGTCTCCAAAGAGAGTTCGTGAGGTCCAGAGGTCTCAGCATCAAAGAAGGACTTTGGGAACACCTGAGCTGGTCTCCTGTAAGAAAGGCCGGCGAGGTTCAGTGACAGAGGCACTCATTGATCAGTGAGCAGTGAACTTGATGCGGGTGATATGCCCAGATCTACATATGCACTAGAGCACTCACACACATAGAGGCCTGGGGACACTGGGATGTGGTGTCAGAGTGTGGTCTGACCAGAGAGGGTGGCACAGGATATTCAGCTTTGATTTTCTACCACTTTCGTTTTTTCTCTTACATAAAATGGAGGTGATGATACCCACGACACGGAGTTGAGAGGATTAAAGGTGATGTATCTAATGACTTGCCTGGTGTTTCTTCTTCAAGCAGTGATCTTGCATGTTATCAAATGTTCAGGAAGCTCAAAGTGCAGCCCATAGAATGGAACTCATAGGTGTCCCCTCTCCGTGACATTTGTCACTTTTGCGCATAGGGCAGCTGAACTAGGCTCCTAGACTTACAGGACTCCCTGCTGCTACCACACTGCTCAGTCTTTCTGGCAGTTTGGCCAGCCAGAACTTCCCTCTTGGGTCTTTGAAGCTGGAACCAGCTATTCTACAAACCCAGGATATGAATGAATCCACTCTGATGGAGACAGGGTTGGCAATGTCCCCTCTCATTAGCAGTGACATCTGTCTCCAGTGACCAGAGACCAGGGTTGCCAATGGCAGTCCTGCCCTCAACACAACGGGTTGGTCTTGAGGTACGATGGTAGTTGTAGTTCTGTGCTCTGAATTGCTGTTCCCGTCTCCCCCTCCCCCATCTATTCCTCCAATCTTCTCAAATGGTCCATGATTTCCTCAATTTCCTTTCTTTCTGAGTCTGCTCACAGAGTGAATCGCACTGATTGAGTTTTGAATGTGGAAGTCGTTTTAGGTTTCTGCTGTAAATCCCACTTAGTTATGACGCATTCATCCTTTTTTTTTCTTAAACTTGAAAAAACAATTGAGAATTTTCATGTAGGAATATTTGCATCATTTCCATCCTTCCTTCTCAACCCCTCTTCAACATCTCTTCTGTCCCCTACCTCCCTCTCAAATTCATGATCCCTCCTTCTGCATTATTACTGTTACATGTATGTGTATATACATACAACTTAGGAGGTCCTTTGCTGCATTGTTGGACTCCATTTGCCTGCTCATGAGGTTTTATGAGTTGGTTTTTAGCTCTGCTTTTCAGGTAACATCTTGTCCAGAGACAGCACCAACCCAGTCTGTCATTAAAGAATGAATATTCCTTTTTTCTGGAAAAGTTTGTGTAGAATTGATGGTATTTGTTCCTTAAATGTTTCATAGTCTGTACGTGGTGGCCCATACCTTTAACTCTAGCATACAGGAGGCAGAGGCCCACAGAAGGCCAGCCTGGTCTCTATATCTGGTTCTAGGCCATCATGGCTATGTAGTGAGGCCTTGTCCAAAAAAAAAAAAGGTTCATAGAATTTACGAGTGAAATAATTTGACCTTGGGGTCTTCTTTATGGGTCTTCTTCCTTTTAAAATAGAAGGGAATTAGTTTTAAGAGGTAGATTATAGCTATTCTGGTTATCCATTTGTTAGGGGGCAAACTGTGGTAATTTATATTTTCCAAGAAGTCGCTCCATTTCATGTCATTATAAAGAATATTAACATCAAGCCAGGCTTATGATTTCCTTATTATCTTTTAAATACATGCAGACTCGGCAGCCATGCCATTTCTCTCATTCCTGACTTTGGTAATTTGGCCTCCTTCTCCTCTTCCTCCCCAACCCTCCTCCTCCTCTCCCCTCTCCAGTCTCATTACAAGCTCATCAGTTTTATCGACCTTTTCAAAGAATCAGTTTTTGCTATAATGTGTTTTCTGTTTTCCTTATTTCTGTTCCATTAACTTTGAAGCAGAGATCACTGATTTGAGACTATTTTTCTTGTCTAGTATAGGCACTTAGTTAAACAAATTTCCTTCTAAGTGTGATGTTAGCTGCATCCCACAAATTTTATGCTGTTTTCCTTTTCTTTACATTGAAAATATTATGATTTTTTAAAAAATGTATTCTCTGGCTCCCAGTTGCTTAGAGTTGTGTTGTTCTATTTTAAAATATTCATAGAGTTCCCAGAGAGCAGCATCTTTTCTTTCTTTCTTTTCTTTTTTTTTTTTTTGTTTTTGGTTTTTTGAGACAGGGTTTCTCTTTGTAGTTTTGGTGCCTGTCCTGGAACTCACTCTGTAGATCAGGCTGACCTCGAACTCACAGAGATCTGCCTGGCTCCGCCACCCGAGTGCTGGGATGAAAGGCGTTCGCCACCACCGCCCGGCCTGCAGCATCTTTTCTAACTTAACTCTGTCGTCCTCAGAGAACATCTTTGTGTGACCAGAATGGTCCTGAGTTTACTCTTTGGCGCTTACACTTCCGGTTTGTTATGTACCTTTATGATATGATCCTCTTTGTACCAGATATTACTCATCACTCTGAAGTCTACCTGGTTTAATATTAATATATCCATCCCAGGTGATTTTTGAAATTAGATTAGCATGGTATATCTTTTTCAATATGTTGGCTGTGGGTTTACATGGGTCCTTATTTAATTTAAAATAAATTTAATAGCTCAGAGCTGTGACTTGTTTTACTGTTTGTGTAGTGTCTGTCTTGTCAAGGATGTTTAGAAGATTACATTTAATGAGACTGTCAATTATTGGGATAAAATAATTGCTATTTGTCTAGTGTTTATGCATTAGTTCTTTGTTATTTTCCATCCTTTCTGACTTTTTCTTTTTATTTTTATTTTTCTTTTTTTTTTTCAGTTTCATGTAGACCAAGATGGCCTTAAACTTGCTGGTTAACTAAGGATGGCCTCCCACTTCCATTTCCTTCTAAGTGTTGAGACCAGTGGTTCTCAACCTTCCTAATGCTGCGACCCTTTAATACAGTTCTTTATGTTGTGGGGATCCTCCCATCCATATTATTTTTGTTGTTACTTTATTACTGTAATTTTGCTACTGTTATGAATCATAATATAGGCAACCCCTGTAAAAGGGTCTTTCAACCTCCAAAGGCGTCTCGACCCATAGGCATGGCATTTAATTTTTTAAAATATCCTATTTATCTTTATGAGCGTTTTTGTTTGAATGTATATCTGTGTACCAAATTTGTGCTTGCTACCGTTGGAGTTCAGAAGAGGGCATTGGGTCCCCTGGAACTTGGAGTTACAGATGAGCTGCCTTGTGGGTGCTGGGAATTGAATCCAAGTCCTCTTCCAGAGCAACAAATGCTCTTAACTGAAGAACCATCTCTCCAGGCCCTGACCCTTGCTGCCTTTAACATTAGTTCTACTCACAGTGTTTTTGGTGTGTCTCATGTAGTTGTATGTGTTTCTTATTTTGGGGTTTCATTGAGCATTTTGGCTTTCTAAGAAAACAGTTTTCATTTTAATGGGAATTTTCTTCTTCCTTTTTTTTTTTTCCTTTGGACAGGGTCCCACTGTAGCCCTGGCTTTCCTGGAACTCACTATGTAGACCAGGCTGTGGCCTTGAACTCACAGAGATCGGCCTGCCGCTGCCTCTGCTGGGATTAAGGGTATATGCCACTGTGCCCGGCTTCCTTGGGAATTTTTGCGGTGGACATTATTTTTTTTCTGCCTACTCTATTAACGTCAAAGAACTGTGGTTGCCTCATAGGCTGCCGAAGTTGCCCACAGCTGCTAATCTGTGCCTTGTCATCCTCTTCTATGTGGGCTTCTTCGTCTTCAATTGTTTCTATGTTTGTGTCTTCAAGTTCGCTTCTTGCCTCTGCAAGTCCAATCTTCATTAATCCCATCCACTGTATTTTCCATCTCATGGCCTTGGTTCAATTCAACCTGGGTCTTTATTACATCTTCATATCTTCACTTAACACATGCTCGGTTCTCCTTCTAGCTTCTGGAATGTCTGGTATATAGTCCCAATACTGTTTTTTATGTCATTGTCTACTAATTCTACTCTCCATGCCATCTGGGAGTCAGTTCCAGTGGCTGGGTTTTCTCTTCATTTGGGGCTCTATATACCTGCTTCTTTGTGTGGTTAGTAATCTTTTCCCACTGAGGTACCTTGATTATTCATTTTACCCAAGGTCCAGTCTTTCTGGTGAGAGCTTTTCTGTCTTTAGACCTATTTGAGTTCCAGATTGATCCTTTGAGCTTCTTGGTCACTGCTCTCCAGGCCTTTGGTACTACTGATCTCTACTGATCGGCTGAATCCTCCAGGAGACCTCTTGTAAATCTCAATGGCCCCCGAGTGGCTTTTTCCTTCCTGGTATTCTCCTTTGCAAATGAAGTTGCCTTGGCCTTCTTGCTCTGTTCTGTATTTTCAAGTCAAGGACATAGCTGAGTTGGTCTGGTTTCCCCTATGACTTGCAGATGCTCTGTGCACAGCAGGTTGTGGTCAGTGTAGAAGTCATCATGGTCGTTTCGTATCTCAGATCTGTCTCACAGCCTATGGCCTAACAGCTCAAGGACCATGGCTTCATGTATTTATTGGCTTTCCCTCCTTTTTTTTTTCCACATAGAGAGGCACATTTAGATTCTATTATTCTATTATTTTGGACAGCCTGAGTAACTTTCTGATGATTACCTTGGAGAAGCCTGGCTAAAAGGCAGTTTGCATGACAAATGTGAAGAATAAATGACAGATCACACACGGAGTGCTTAGGAGGATCCCCACCCTGGGCCAGTGCTTGATGAATGTGGATGATGTGCTAGTCTGCTTTTGCTGTGGTAACAGACCACCTCCACATCTCAGTGCTTACAATAACAAACATTTCTAATTTGCTGCATCTGCCAGCAAAACTCTACATAGTTTGCCCCCAAGCCCCAGGATTTCTCATTCTGGGACTCAGGCTGATAGTAGCATCATCCAAGACACACTGTTCCTGTGGTACCAGACAGGGCACGGAGCCAGATAAGCTGTGAAATTCACTTAATGGTTTTGCCCCGACGGGGCATGTGTTGTGTTCTTTCATATGCCACTGACTAAAGTAGGTTACATGTAGTCCTGAAAATTTGTGGGAATCTGCTGCACTCCACCCAGAGAGAGTTCTGGCAGGAAAAAGGATGTACACACAAAGGAGATGAGAATTGGAAGGAAGAGTACCATCTACCACCGTCGATGATCATTGCTACTAACAGATGTTTCTACAAGTAAATTGCCCTACACGTTCTTGAAAATAGCTGTTCTTCATTATGAGTACCAGAGCAAACATGTCTTTGTCCACTGGGCTTTTCTTAGTCCCAGGCATATAGTAATCAGCCCTGTACCTGATCTCTTATTGCCCAATGGCCTCTGTGGACCTATTCTGCAGTGAGAAGATGATTCACCTAGAATCGGCTGAAAAGCTACCCCAAAAGGTGGGTGATGGGAACGCAGCTTGAGGAAGACAGCGTCTGTGGTCTGAACATGGCGAGAAGACAGAGCTATGTTACTTGTCTTTCACTGTGGCCCTTTAATCGTGCTTGCCTGAGCCACCTTTTACCATGGGTGCAGAGAAGGGGTGTGGGGCCAAGACTTCTGTGTTGCACCTGAGAAAATCAGCCCGTCCCAGGGGAATGCCAGGCACTTCCTTTGCCATCCAGTCATCCCTCTGCCTCCTCCAGCGTGAGTGGCTCTGCCCTATACTCAATTCTTAGAGCCTTGTTTTGGATGGCATTTCACTTGGCAGTGAATTACAGGCTGTCTTGTAACAGGTCTCCTGTTATATTATTTAACTGCCGTGTGGCTTGATGATGAAGGAACTCAGATTTTCCAAGTGCTTGCTCTGTGCCAGGTTCTCTAACATGAGTAGCAATTTCAAGCTCACGATGGCAGGGGTACCTGTGGCTCTGTTTCTGCATGGGCTTGGAGAGACGGGCTAAGTGGTTGTTTAAGGCTGCAGGATAGTAAATGGCAGAGCTGGAATTTAACACAGTTCTGTTGGCTTGGCATTGTGATCAAGGGCATTTTTAGTTCTTGGAAAGCAGGAGCCAAAGATTCGTATCCTTTTTAAAAATATCACTAACAGAATCCAATAAGGAGACTGGGAACTGGGTGGGTATCTAAAAACACTTGTTAATTTTTCTTTACAGAGAGAGAAGCAGGTGGCTCAACGTTCCCTGAGTCCTGAAAAATACGCTGAGCATGAGGTTAGGGAAAAGTATAGTTCTTCTTGGCTCTTGTTCTCTGCTGATCTGATCCTCAGCTGGCTGATGAGACTGAAGTCACCACGGGGTGAAGAAATACATGGGTAGACAGGGTTTGGCGGGGAAACCCATGAAGTCACAAGCGGAGAAGAGAGCCTCACTAATGGCGCCTGTCAGCTTGCTTTCACCATCCATCATCCCCTGGAAGGCATGTCTTATCTTTGGGAATCAGAGTGTCTTACTCACACTTAACGGCATCACGCAGAGTAAAGACCTGGATTTCAGTTGACTGACTCTAAAATCTGGAGTGCAGCTGATACATCCTGCACAGCACTGCCTTGATGGGAGGAAGTTAGGTCATGCCCTCAGTGAGGAAGGCTTGAGTTGAGAACATTAGGAAGTAATAACAGAGAATGTATTCCACCCATACACTGACAGTCATCCACACCACACTATCTGATCTATTGCTCCCCGAGACCTCTCTCCGCTGGCTATTACCCGAGAGGCAGGCAAACATTTTGTCTATTTCATTGAATTATCTTTGCTGTCCTTGACATTGTCATTCATTCTCTCCAAAACACCAAAGTGGCCTAAGGAGAAAGCCGCAGGGACCGTGCCATCTACTCAAAGGTCTGTGAATGCGTAATCGTCAATTAAAGGAAAGCGTGCTATGCTGGCCAAAGCCACCAAGCAGAGGTAAATTTGGAATAATCATTTGGGCAACAGCATAGACGGGTCCAAGTGCTTTCTCCTGGAGCCATAGTGGCCCCTGTGAGGCTCAGAGAGGTGGACAGTCTGTTCAAGGCCACACATCTAGTACTCTCCAAAAATGAAGGGTGCACATTTGAAATGTCTATCCATGAAGCTGGGATGGGTGAATTTGTCAGGGGCTGGCAGGACTGAGCTGGCTTCATGTCTCCAGTCAGCTCTCCTAGGCTGGATATTTCCCCTACAGCTTGGGAGGCTCTCTCCTCTTCTCCCGGCCTTCTCCCTCCTTCCCCCAGTGTTCTCCAAACACGATCCAGTGTCACGTGACAAGTACCCCTGGCTAGCCACTGGAAAGCTTCCCCCATCTCTTATATTAATAGAACAATAGCTTTACATTTCATCCCATAGCAGGCCACTGAACCCCAGGAGACAAATCCTGAGCGGTCTCAGCCATCCCTGCCTCCATTTCCCTCCGCCGGTGATTGATCTAGAAGCAGACAAATGGCCAGTGAAACTGGTCAGTAAAATTGAAGAGGAAGTCTCCTGGGGCCTCCCGAGGAAGATTTTTCTGTCAGGATAGAAGGGAGAGGGGGAAACTCCACCTACTTATGCCCTTTCCTTCCAATATGAGACTTTACCTTGAAACAGTATGATGATTGAAGCCATAGACCTTTCTCAACTATGAAGACAAGGCTGGGAGACTCGGAGATGCAGTTCAGTACCCTGATCATATTGAGCCAAAGTCAGCCATGGCTATGTTGCCTCCACAGCACCTCTCCTTGCACTAAGGACATGTCAAGGGACATCAGTGACTTTCAGCTTCATAGAGTTTAGACACTGGGAGGGAGAGTTAGACAATCAGCATGACTTACGGGGAAACCATGAGACAAGCACATAAGGACAGAGAAGAGTGAGGGAGATTGCAAATACTGGGGCATCTTAGAGAAGGTGACATTGAAGCAAAATCCTAAAGGAGGTCACTGAGTGAGCCACTGGGTAGCTGAGGCATAGGGTGGGCTTCCGGGGGGCTATGGTGAGGCCCTGTTTCAGGACTGTGCCAGTGTGTTTGACAGGGAGGGCACCAGCGTGGCTGGCCTTTCTACTGGGACGCTGAACCACATAGCACGGTGGAAACAAAGCCATGTTGTTACTACAGCTAGGATTCCAGTTATTGTGCGCTTACAATACAAGAAGCAGTTACACAGTTTTTCTGCCTCAGCCATTAACGGGACTGATCGGCTCCTCGATGTCAACGGATCCCCAGTCATTGCCATGATCTGGCTGATGCATGGTCTTTCCACATAGCTGCTTTGCAGAAAATGGAAAACAATACAAAGTTCCTCAGCTGGCTTCCCATTGAATAAAACACAAACTTCCTGACATAACATAAAGATCTTCCACGAATGAATGAATTCCCTGACCCTGACTTCATGCCTTCACTCCATTCTCTTGAATCCCGAGTAGAGAGACTGACCTGCCTGCATACTAGCAGAATTTGGCTTTAAAGAAAGCTTGGCATGTTCGTTTTAAAGAGGACTCTGAGGTCAAGGGTCATTGCCATCACTCTCATGCATCACTGGCAGGAATACAACTAGTGGCAGCCAATGGAAGAGAAATGTGTAACATCTAACAAAACTTCACAGCATTCACCCTTCAAAACAGATCATCTTAAAAAAAAATTCACCCCAGAAATGATGCACCTCAAATGGTGTGAAGACACAACTGCACACAGTCATTGTTGTAACCTTCTTCATTACTGCGAACTTGGAGAAACTACCAAAATGTTAGGACTTTGGTTGAATAAACTGAGACGCATCCACACAATAAAGCATGATACAGCTGTAAAAGAAGAACTCAGGAGAGCTTGATAAACTCATAAAAGACAGAACGTTATCAGGAGGAGAAGCTCACAAGAGTGTGCCGCCTTTAAGCAAGATGCAGTGGCAAAAAGAGACTATTATCCATGTATCCGCTCACAATAGAAGGGGGCTGGGGAGATGGCACCAGGATTAAGAGCGTGTACCGCTCTTGCAGATTGGTTCCCATCACATACATAGGAGGCTCATGACTGCCTGTAACTCCAGCTCCAGGGAATCCTGACGCCCTCTTCTGGTCTCCACAGGCACCTGCATTCACATGCACATACCTCACCACCACACACACACATTCATGTAATTAAAAAGAATAGAAAACAAATGTTTTTAAAAAGCAAAATAGCAAAAGTAAGTAGAAACAATTGATGCTGGTTACTTACCCAGGTCAGTGGGCAGGAATAGGAAAGGATAGAATGGGGTGGTGGTGTGTGTGTGTGTGTGTGTGTGTGTGTGTGTGTGTGTGTGTGTGAGCCCTTCACTTGAGTTTAACATTTTATATAGTTTTGGAAGTGGGCTAGTATTTAATATTTTTAAATTAACTCTAAATATTGGGGACAATAAAGTGGAATTAAAAAAAACAATTGTACTCCAAAAGAACAAACACAGTGAAGGAGAAAAAGAGCTAATTTCAGTTAAAAAAATAATAAAAAGTTTTTGGGTTTTAATAAACTTGTAAACAAGTTCTATTAAAAATCTATTTTAAAATAAAAACAGTATCCCCAGGCATATATGCTTACAGTGACAGCATCTATGCAAGCAACATACATAATACATGCATACATACATACATACATACATACATACATACATACATACATACATGTTCAGTTGTAAGATGTTAAATAACCTGTGACAAATGTGCATATTTTTGATACAGGGTCTTACTGTATATTCATAGATGGTCTAGAACTCATGGTGCAGCCCAGGCTGGCCTCAAACCGTGGTGATCCCTTTACTCCAGTCTCCCTTGCGCTGGCATCACAGAGGTGCCCTACAACACCCAGCTTCCCATTCTAGTTAACCCAGAGTCCTAAGGATGTCTGACTGTCACTCAGTTTTTCTTAGGCCTTCACTTTAGATGTCCACCTACAGGGAAGTGAGCAGAGCCTCTCCCACACTCGAATACCAGAACCTCTGGCTGCCTCCAGATCTGCTGGCTTACAGACAAGAACCCAAATATTTAAAGAATGTTTTATATGAACGATTTGCAAACTCCAGGGAGGAAAAGAAACTGTAAGAAGGCGCACTTGTGAGTGCTCCCAACTGTCATGAGTGTGGCTAAAGACTGGCCCTCCACTCTTCTCAAATCAGTATGAACCATTTTAACTAAGTCACAGCATGTGCTCTTTATCAATTTGTGTCTGTGTAGCCGTAATTCTGTAGTTGAAGTTTTTCTGTGTCCACCCGGCTTCTGCAGCCTCTCAGACGCAAATAAACACACAGAGACTTATATTTCTTATAAACTGTATGGCCATGGCAGGCTTCTTGCTATCTAGTTCTTATATCTTAAATTAACCTATTTCTATTAATCTATACGTTGCCACGTGGCTTGTGGCTTACCGGTACTCTACTCTTACTTCTCATAGCAGCAGCTGGCAGCGTCTCCCGACTCAGCCTTCCACTTCCCAGAATTCTCCTCTCTCTTGTCCCGCCTGTATAATTCAGTTAACTTTTCTACTTGAAAAAATAGGATTTTCTACAATAGAAAGCATGATGCATTTCAGTCTCTCAGTGTTCACAATTCGCAGCTACGACTTGGGTGCTGCCAGGAGCGACTGAGACTCAGAGGAAGTTCCGCACACCAGCTGAATGCTGTCTGCATCCACTGGCACATGCACGTGTGAACTGAAATCTCTAGATCTGGACAGACACAAATGCCACTCCGATCCTCTGCTCTGCTTTCTAGGTTGCTCTAGTCATGCTTGGAAACAGTCATGTTCTCTTGGGTTGGTCACTTTGCTTGCCTGCGGGCGCCTGCGCCTGCTGACCCTGGGCTCTGGCACAGGCTGCCCGCGGTGCTTTCTGCTTTTACACTAACCAATGTGTGAGCATACGAGTGGCTCAGGATCCTGTTAAGCATGTGGAAGGGCTGCGTCACACACATGAACCGTAGCTCGTCATAAACAACAGTTTGCAACATGGAGACCTCTGCAGGAAACCCCTTATGTGGAACTTCAACGGGAGCGGAAATCTTCCCACTGCCCTTCCCTCGGTTTGATGCTTTCATTGCGTCCTTACCGTGTCCTTATCAAGGCAGGCTGCTTCTAATAACGCACATCAAAGCACATCCTAATGATTCCACGTCATCTTAGCCACTCTGCTCAGTACCAGGCTGTGCACTGGTGCTAGCATATCCCGCAGTGCCCGTGAGGTATTTATCTTCTCCATACCATGCACATTGTCTCATCTTGTTATCTATGTGCTCTTGGGGCCAAACCAAACCAAAGTCAATAAGGAATTATTTACTACAGAGATTTCCAGTTCCTATCAGGTTTACTGTCTCTGGGCATCAAATTCTTTGTATCCATATATTCACTTCTACTGATCATCTGGCCAGCTAACCTAATTTCAGTTTCCACTGTAAATCTTTCAGAACAAAAATTGTAGAGGTCTTTAAGGGTGGTTCCTAGAAGATCCATGACTAATTCATTACAATCTTTTTTTTTTTTTTGTTCCCTGTCCATTCCATGGTCCGTCCATACCACCTTAAAGAATCTTGCATGGTTGGGAAGAGAACTGAATGAACAAGGCAAGCAAACCTAACCGTGCGGTATGGACGTATGGACACCAATGTTTCTGGTTTTGTCCAGTGGAAGGGCCGCAAACAACTGATGCTGTCGTGGCAATGAGCACACACCAGCACACAATCCCTGGTTTCTGAGAACCTGTCTTCTCTGCTTTGAGGAACCAGGGTTTCTGGGAGAAACGGCTGGTGCAAGGATGGGACACGACAGATACAGGATAATCACTGAGCATCATGTTGTAACAAATATTAGCAGCATGCATGCCCTATGACAAAGGGGACCCCTAAAAGCACTGAGCACCCAAATATATGAATGGATCTAAGCCAACTGAGCTCATTGAGAATTCATGTCTAGGGGCTGGGGACACGGTCTAGTGGTTAAGAGAGTATGTGCTCTTCCAGAGGAGCCAAGTGTGGTCCCAGCACTCATGTCAGGTAGCTCATAACTGCCCGTCACTTCTGCTCCAGGCAACCCAACATCTCTGGCCTCGGCAGGCACTGCACTCATGTGCACATACCCTACGTATATATAATTAAAAAGCAATAAAAAGAAATCTTTAAAAAGAATTTGTATCTACACAAATACACCCATACATGGAGGCCAGCTCTCCCTTACCATAGAACGCCAGCTAATAAGTGCATGGTATTAATAAGCCAACACTTCGTTCTCATCCTAGTTGCAGATCCAGACAAGTCCTGCCAAGGGAACCAGCTGTGCTGATGCTCTCCCGCAATCTAACCTTGCCTTGTAAGATGTGGTCCCATTCAGACCATGCCACTTCCATGCTGGAACCATCCAAAACTTCCGTTTTGCTCTTGGACATCCTTTAGGATGCCATGAAGGAAGTTTTAAATTAAACTAGGAAAAAGTGTGTCAAACTCTGTAAGGCTGAAAACAAATCAATTGGAGGGAAGAATATTCACATATTCTCCACATGACTGAGGACTGTTCACTTTATCACATAAAGAGACCTCATAAGCCAGTAAGAAAAGGAGCTGGGCAGTGGTGGTGCACACCTTTGATCCCAGCACTTAGGAGGCAGAAGCAGGCAGACCTCTGTGAGTTCGAGGCCAGCCTGGTCTACAAAGTGAGACCAGGACATCCAGGATGGTTACACAGAGAAACCCTGTTTTAAAAAACAAAACAATCAAACAGAAGGATGAGGAGGAGGAGGAAGGAAAAGAAGAAGAAAACAATCAACATCCAGTAACAAATTCCAATATGATGGAGAAACGTGGCACATAAGTACATAGAAGCACTCAATTATCCTCATAATTAAATATGAAACTAAAATAAACAAGCAAAACATTTGCCCACGATATGGGTACAGGTTGAAACTTTTGAGAATATGCACCATGATGAGGATCTAAAGATTCTAGCAGGTTCCTACATGTTTGGTACAATTGAGGCCTTCCAAGATGCTTGTGAGTCCCAGGCTCTCTTACTTTTGGAAATGAGCTCCTATATGATATAAAATATATATCCATTCACATTAAGTATAATTTTCACTAATATTGAAATATTGAAAGAGTTTTTCCAATTTTACTTTTAGAAATGTCTATCAGTAATACTCATAATAGGGTATTTAATTTATTATAAGCTCTGTGAGTTATAATAGACTACTTGATTTATGATGGGCTATTGCTCAGCAGTCATATATACTTGTGAATTCTTATGAAGTGAACAAAATATAACCTACAAATTGTTTTTTAATATAATAAATTTTCTATGAATAATAACGTTAGAAGTAATACATTGTAGAGACACTTAATTAAATATTTATTGATCTCAAATGCTCAGTTTCTGTTTGAGTGAAAAGCTAATATGTACTGCTCGGCGACTGAGCATGCTCACAGACTGCCGATGACTAATTGTGCCTGTGGAGTGAAAAAGCCACGCATAAGCATGTCATGGAGCACAATTAGGCAGTGTCTATCAAAGCTGTAAATGTTCACATTTTTCACCAGGAATTTCTAGTGAAATAAATTTCTCTTATGCATGTACTCACACATGTGTGCAAACATGTCTTTTACAAGAGAGTTCATCTTCACAGCGTGGTTTGTAGCAACAAAAAATAAAAGAAACTTTAATAACCCATCACTAGGAAATTGGGTAAGGAAGTCATGGCACATGCCTGTATTGGAGTCCTGTGTGCTGTCTGGGAAACATGGCGTCTCTCTAACCATGGTGATATAGAAGTCCACACATATCATCAAGTGAGAAAAATGAAACGACACTGTCCGTGGAATCCCAAACCCTTTCCCCACACATGACAGCTCTGTTCTGTTTTAAGAAGCAGCTACATACTTTTTACATGTGCTTGTGTTTGTGAAATAGTTTCACAGTTACACACAAGAAACCTCAATGGCAGTTGTCTGTATGGTGTGAAACAGGAACCAGGGAGGAGAAGCCAGTGAGTTCTCTATGAGTCAGACCTATGAGCTATTCTCACAATAATTTAACCAAGAATAAGGAGGCAGAGGAAGATGAACTGGAGGAGGAGGAGGATGGAGGAGACAGCTTAGTGGTTAAGAGCACTTGTTCTTGCCCAGGGCCCAAGAATGGTTCCCAGCATCCACATCAGCTGTTTCATGACCATCTGTGATGCCAGCTCCAGGAAATCTGACATCCTCTTCTGGCCTCCAAGGGCAAGTTCCTCCACATATACATAAATAAAAATGAAAAGAACCTTTAAAAATACAGCAGGCAAATAACCACTATCATAAAACCAGTGTCCATATTAGTGACAGTAAAAAAAATAATAGACTTCAAGATAGAAGTACTGAGGTAAAAAGACATAATTATTAAATAATTATAAAGGGGGCATTAATCAGTTAGACATATCAATGATAAATATACATATGCTTAACATCATGGTTTTAAAATTTATGGAGCAAAAGTATTAATGAAGAGAAAATATCAACAATTGTAAGGTTATAATCCAAGGTTTTAGCACTGCCTTTTATTGCGTTTATGAAAGAGTTACTGAGTGTACATGGTCCCAGTGGAGCACGACCTGGGGGATTGGTGATCTGGGTCAGAACGAGAAAGCTTGCAAAGTGGTTGGAACAAAAATGACTTCATCAAGTCTAGAATTTAACTTCTGAGGGAGGAAAGAGATCTAATCAATACTACTAGCAATATTGATTTGGGGATAGCTATAGAATGCCTGCAGAATACGTGTTTCTTCTTTTAAATTTTGTAACATTTATTTATTATGTGTTTGCAAATGCACATGTGCCCTTATGGGCCCCAGGGATTTGATTCAGGTCACAAGGCTTGGCAGCAGGTGCCTTTACCCGCTGAGCAATGTCACCCATCCGATGCACGCTTTTTCAAGTCTGTAGAGTATGTTCATCAAGACAGAATATAAAGGCCTTCCAATAAACTTAAATACATTGAAATCACACAGGTCAACCGACATTTAATTCTACCTTCAAAGAGCAGAGCATACACGCTAAGTGGACCTAGAAAAAGAAAGGAGGCCATACACTGAGTCCTGAGACTAATCCAATCATGTTCAGAAGAAGCTACATGATGCAAAGTCAGATCACGTGACAGTGACAGAATTAAACCAGAAACCACTAACTGAAGGATGCCTGGGGCATGTACTATTTGGAAATGAAGCAACAAACCTCTTCATACCTCACTAATTAAAGAGACAGGAAAATTATTTTCAGTTGAATAATAGGAAAAATAACATAGGGGGTGGAGAGAGAGCTCAGTAGTTAAGATGCCAGGGAAATAATAAA